>PVIA01006974.1:0-89425 GCA_004024845.1 Tonatia bakeri
GGGTGGCGGTGGGAGAGGGTATAAGGGGGATAAGCAGTGATGGAAAAATACAATAAAAACATTGTTAAGGGAGGGCACTATTTCTTTTCCACCTTGTGTGTTTGAATGGTACTACCATCCCTGAGAATTAATTTGTCCTTGGGCGCTGCAGAGGTATATGTGTTTGTATGTGTGTGTGTGTTCAACTTCCTTCTGGACAATAGAATTTAAAAGGACATCTGCCCTTCACCCTGCTGGGGAAATGCCAACCTTGGCCAGATTCTGATGCCAAGTCCACCAGCCTCCACCCCGGGGCTGCTGGCCTCGTGGGGATGGATATTATGTGGTGTGCCCCAAACTCACCCTAATGTGACTCCAGAGGCCCTAGGTCTGTCCCAGTCAGGGGCCACGGAGGGGTCATTCTACATCAGAGAGCATTACTCTCGGTGCCGGTGACGCGCCGGTGATTTGGAAATGGGCGGTTAGAGAGATGAGCACAGCTGACTCTCATTCTCCAGGACCTTCCACGACAAAATCAAATACTAATTACAACGGAAAAAAAATGTTTTATTCCAGGGATGATAATCACACTTGAACACATTAACAGACGTGTGCTAATATTTAAATTAGAAGAGTTCTTTGATAAGACAATCACATGCAAGCTAAGATACAAGGCACCAGCATTCAAAAATTCGAAAATGCCAATTTTCTGGTTAACGTTTGATATCTCTCTCAGTGGCCTGAGGCCAGTGAGGAGGGTACAAGACATACTTGGAGAATGCCTCTAACCCAGGAAAAATACAGGAGAGATCTTTTGTGCTCAAAGCAGCCTCAATACCTGATTATAGTTAATGAGGTTACTCTATCACACAGACATTCATGAGGACATTACAGACCTTTTAGAGATGTTTCGGGAAAACAGGCACATTTAAAAGTCTCTAGCTACATAGGGGACATTTTAATGAACATGCTACAGCCTTATTTCTGTTTTTGAAAAACTGAAACAAATGATTTGCTTTCAACACAATCTTAGTGACCTTGGCATTATATTCAATGAAGGTTTATTTCACATGGGTCTCTGGAAGTCAGCCAAGAACTAAAAAGAAAGGAAAACGGGCCCCTTGGTTATTAAAATAGTGGTCACATTATTTTATCAAAATTCGATAAATTTTAAGAACTCATCAAAATATTTTCTTCTGCTTTACACTGACTTGTATGTATCTTGATTATCTTATTTCTAAATCCATAACAGACTCAAGTCTGGCCTAAAATGACAAAGGGGACATGAAAGGCTTGTATTATGTTTTAGATTGCACTCAAGCACAGCTAAAGCAGAGGAGGATAAACGGAGTACTAACCCGTGCAAGGGACACTCTTTCAGGAACATCTTCTCTGACCCAACACTCCCTTGCCAAATCAGTGTGTGCTAAACCCTTCCTTTGTGTAAGAATTAAAAGCACTACTATTAATGTCTACACAGAAGGTACATTTTTAAGGTCTCCAAGTTCGCTAAGTGGCACCCCACAGCTAGAGGGAGGAATAATTAATCTCCCGTCCCCTACAGCCAGACACTGCCCCACTCCCAGGGTCTGGCCGGCACTTCTTGATCGAGGGGAGAGGAAGTCCACTTGCTCCAGTTCTGGTATCGCCAGCTGTTGATGATTCCAGAAATGGAAGAAGGCTGGAGTGATACGGACAAAGGCATTGAAGAGAGACCTGGAGAGGCCCCCCTTGAGAGAGGCAGTCTTAAAATAGCCCTAGCAGGTGCGTGGTGTTCTCCACACCTCCGGGGGAGAGAGGGCGGGAGCGTAGCTGTCAGTCCTGCCCTTTCCTGGACCAGGTCCACTTAAGGTGGAGCAGGGACTCATGAGGTCTTTGCAAGGAGGGGCAATTTGCCTTTTCTCTACAATAGAGAAAACGTTCTGATGGCAGTACACGTGCAGCCCTGTGGGTTTCCTGAATGAGTGGTCTTCATTTCAAAAGGGGCGTCAGCTGCTCTGTTCTAAACCCTCTGCATATTTTGTACTAATATCCAAAATACAGAGATTCAATGACAATGACCAACATTAGAAGGTCAATGCATTATTTGAAGAATACAGACCTTTTAAAATGCACTATGTGAATAATTTTGGTTGGAGTTCACATTTCTCCATTTTGTTCTAAAAACATAAAATGGGGAACTCATTTTTTTAAATCAACAAAAGGGTATATGGGAAAAACACACTGATATTTTAAACACACTATGTCCAAATACAGTAATGATGCTACAACAGTGGTACCCTCCAGCACACTCACGATGAAAATGGATAGCTCACTGCTTCCCCGGGTGTTGTCACACTCACTCTGACCCTATCTTGAGCATATCGAAATATGAAATACATGCGGTGCGGATGACATAGAAACCTCTGCAGCTCTGGGCGTCGGGAATCACTTTACTGCCTTATCGGTACTGTAGGAAGTTCTGCAGCAGCGTGGGCAGCTGGAGCTGGGGGATGAGGTGCAGGCGTGGCCTCCCGATGTAGCTGCGGATGCAGAGCCGGCACAGCTGGCTCAGGGAGCTCGGCGTCGCTGCGCAGGCAAGAAAGTGTGTCGATTAAAGTCAAGCAATGAAGTTCACTGTGTTGCAAGATACACTACATACAAGCAGAAAATAAGTACAGGGCTTTGTAGCCAAGTAGGGCAGTATGACCCCTGTACTAGGGAAATTCATGTACGCCTTTATGCTGCCTTTATGAGAGCTCATTAGAATTGATACCGTATACTTCATATATGTTCTTTAAAACATTTAGTCTGCAGGCTTATGAAATGATGGCTGCATTCAAAACCTCGGAAACAGATACTAATTTTTGAAGGCGATATAAATCAAATAAGTGTCATGCACTATTAAGGGAATTCTTAATTTTTTTCCTCAAATTAGATTTACTATTTAAGCTAAAGCTAATTTTATTATTGTGTTTTGACCAGACTTAAGAAACCCTGTTTTAGAATAAAAGTTGTAAGTGTGGAACTATTTCCCAGTTATGTTTCTACAATGCGCAATGGGAGGCGCCCGCCCCTATAAAACAGGGTGCATCTGTAGATATTTATCTGCAGATACTAAACAGAATCACATACTATGCATTGCCAAACACTGGACATATTTAACTCAACCAAAGGAATATAAACCTTAAGTAAGATGGAAAAAAGAGAGTGAAGATCACTGTGATTGTCTTTTTCATTTCCCCAAAAAATATTCCAAATCTTACACCACTATTGTTTTGTATGCCAGCAAAAGGTCTCTGAGTCCCAGGCCAACATTTCTTCGGCTTTGACACCTGCTGGGATCCTGCTTACCTTCGCGCTGAAGCAGTAGCCTTTCCACCAGACTGCTGGAGGTGGCCACATCGACGGGCCGCAAAAGTTCTGTGTTCTTGGCGTTGATATCGGCTCCGAATTCTAGCAGTAAGTTGACGATTTCTGTGCTGGACTGCTGAGCGGCAGCGTGCAGTGGCGTGTCCCAGTATTTGCCTTTCTGCACGTCAGCGCCTGCGTGGCGATCAGAATGGCCGTGAGCACACATAGAAGTTGTTCCCAGAGTCACCTAAGCACAAGGCGCGGCAGGAAGGGGCCCTCCACCCCTGTGCTGGGAGTGCTTCGTACCTACACATATTGTCCCTGCACAGTACCTTAAAACTTGGTGCATCTGGATGGAAATGCACATATTTGTTATATTTTATAATATCTTCTGTATCCTGAAAATGTCTACTAATAAAAAATTTAAACAGTTCTGAAATTAATTGTATTATTATATGTATTACAACCAGTGTGCAGTTCGGTTGACTCAACTGTATTCAATGTGATTGACAGCTCTTGGGATTATTCAAGAGCATATTGCTTTTCTGCTTTCCATTTATTTTAAGGCAAGAGAGCACTTTTGTTATTTGCAAAACCCATGATTCTAGTTATGTGAGCTCTTTAGGTGAAATGCGTATAGATTTCCCTGTCACTTCTCACTCACATAGTTTATGTCAATAAATATATAAAGGCACTGAGTTTCTTGACTGGAAAGGAACATTATATTTCTACATGCAAAGTAAAAGTTTTAAAAATGCTTACATTTAAAAATACCTCACATGTGAAGTCATCTACTGCGCAGCTCTTTACCTTAGAGCAAGCCCTAGCACGTGGTGGTCGCTGAATGTATGTGTGGGGAATGAACACTGTTTAAATTGCGAAGAAGAACAATCCCACTTTCCAGTGCATAAATGGTTGCAACACCAAAAAACGTCTATCAGTAAAAATGCATCGGTCCTTTTCAACTCTGTTTTCTGGTACGTTCTGTCAAACTAACATTCATACAAAGCAGTGCCTTCTAAGAGTCCCTTTATGACTCTCCTGCTGCTTTCAGGATTCAATAAATTCAATCAAGTTCAATATTTTTAACCCAATGTAAAATGTTTAGTGGGAAAATTACAGTGTATGACAAAACCTCCATAAGAAAGCATGCATTCCGTTGGGTGTATCAGTTTTCTGAGAGAACAGTGCCCAAGAATAATAATAATCCATCCACAATTACTAACTACTTTTCAGTATCTTTTTTTTTTACCCAGTGTGAAATATTTGACAGGAAGAAAATATTCCAAGCCAACTGTGGAAAGGTGGTGAAGAATAAACTCCTCTGGTTACATAAATCGATGGGAGAACTTAGAGAGGGAATGACCATCTGCCGACAATGAGCAGAATTCGCCTTGAGGAGTCTTACTAGCAACGGGAGTGAGACAGATGAAGATGGGTTGCCAGACATTTATAACTGAGCTAAGACACTGGGAGCAACAGGAAAGGGTTACTAAGGATACATCAGGGTGTATCAGAGGCCAAATGATTGTCATAGACAATGATACGCAGAGACACCCCTTTACTTGTGCTGAGTATGTTTTAAGCACCCACTGCAGGAGAGGCACCATGCTACAGGAAAGAGATGGTGGGGAAAGGTGGAGCCTGCAACCTACAGAAGCCCCCAGCCCTAGACGGGAACAACCGCCTGGGTCTCAAAGGCCAGGAGCAGTGTCTCAGGGACTAAAGCTGAGCCTTGAGGAACTGGTTTGTTTGCAGGGAGTGGGCAAGGACTATCCACCTCTGCAGGTAAGTGGGACAGAGCTCACGGTCTGGGAACCTGCGGGAGCTCCTGTGTCTGGTGGAGGATAAGGCTACCCAGGCAGTTGCTATCCCTAAAATTTCTTTTGATGGTTTTCTGCACAGATATGTACCTATTTGGCAACATTAAGACCTATTTGACCTTGAAGATCTGGATGTTACAATTTTTGTAAGTAGGGGTTTTGGAGCTTTGAGGTGAAGTGGAGTTCATCCAGAATAGCATTCTTTTTATTGGTTATATGCTTATGTGTGAGAATGCTCAGTATAAGAACATTTTTAGCACAGAGATAAAATTTTTAATGAGGCTAGTGCAGAGAAATAAGTGGAGAGCTGAGTAACTGCTCGTGGGTATGCATGGGATGCAAGAAGCTTTAAAGATAATTACCAGCATAGAGAAGCTTCCGGATGCAGTGGAACTGCTGCGACAGGCAGGCCGTGTACAGAGGCGTCCCCAGGTGAGGAATGTCCTGGTCGACATCTATGCCCCATGATATCAGTATCTCCAGACACTCGTGGTGACCTGCACACACAAAGGAGAGATGGTTTCCCTTTGCTTCATGCCCACCCCCGCGCCTCCCCTGACTACACGTGGCCGCAGGAACCTCTGCCCTGCCCCCCAGCCCCGGGCCCCTCAGCTGTCACCTTTGCTGGCGGCCTCGTGCATGGGAGAAGGAAGACAGGACTCCAGCTGGGGTTTGGCGCCGTATTCCAGCAGGAGCGCCGTGCAGCTCGCGCTGCCCTGCGTGCAGGCGTTGAATAACGGGGTCACGCCATCGATGGTGATCGCATTGACCTGTACCGACCGACCGACACGTGAGCGTGAGAATCGGAGAACCACACTGATTCGCTGCAGGGCATTTTTACAAGCGAGGTGATCTGCTCACAGGAGTAATTGGGGAAACGCATGCCGTGAATGGCACAAAGTATATTTAGCTCAGACACTTGGACAAGGATAGCTAGGAAACTTCAAGAGGTACCCAGAAACGGGACGTGGTAGAAAGTTCACAGGAGTGAACATGCAGTGAGTAGGAATCATAAAAAAATACCCACTTGAGGATCAAAACACAAAACCTGATTCCACAGACAGGTACCTTTCAGATGGGAAATAGGCAACAAGTGTGACGGTGGGGACAGTTGTGAGGAAGCCACTTTGCTGGTGGCAGTTTATCTATTTCTGAGAACTTATCTAAGGAAAATCGTCCAGGTGAGCAAACATCAGAGGCGTAAGTTCATTTACTGTTACTTGGAGTCGTAAGGGCAGGAAGCAGCCCCAAGGGTGTTCCATATTATGATTGGAAATCCTTCTTCAAGTGCAAACGAGAGGGGGCTGGGGCAATGACAGAGCTTTCCTTTTACTCCGCTGCCTTTGAAAACTACTGAGAAGGAAGGGGAGGTGGGTGGAGAACTGGGCTGGATCCCCTTCCCCAGGAGACGTCCCAGTGTTCATGTCTGGGATGGGGACTCACATTAGCTCCGGCTTCCAGAAGACTCCGGGCACACGCCACGTGGTCGCCCAGGCAGGCTTCGTGCAGTGGAGTGACATGGTCGATGGTCACCGCATTCACGTTGTACCCCTAAACAGGACGGGGATGACTTTGAAGGGTGAGCTAACAAGTCATCTGTACAATTGTCATGAAAGACTGATATGAAAACTCAAGAAGTCTCGGGGAAGTCAGGTGTCAGCGGAGCACGCAGGCCAGTCCAACGCCAGAGCCAATCTGCTGTCAAGAACCTGAGCTGCGTAACTGTTGTCACGCCACCCTATCCAGGCCCCAAACCGCTTCCAGTATTTTGTTCAATGCATTCTGAAAGTATTATTTAAACTTCACTTACCTTTTTTTCTCTTTTGGGATTGTTTGGGTTGCTACTATTTTTTTAAATTGTTTTGTTTTGTAGAACTAGAGACTATTCAGAGCCCTGGCTGGTGTGGCTCAGTGGATTGAGTGCTGGCCTGAGAACCAAAGGGTTGTCGGTTCAATTCCCAGTCAGGGCACAGGCCTGGGTTGTGGGCCAGGTCCCCAGCTGGGGGCGAAGGAGAGGCAACCACACATTGATGTTTCTCTCTCTCTCTCTCTCCCTTCCCCTCTGTCTAAAAATAAATAAGTAATTTATTTTTAGAGTAATAATCTTTATTTTTAAAAATTATTTTTAAAATTATTTTTAAAGTAATAATCTTTTTGTTTAAAGACTGTTTAGAGTCTGGATTGCCTGCTTTGACTGGGGCTATAAAATCACCAATCAGCCTACACTGGAGGAAAAACGCCCTGAACTGTAGTAGCCTGCCTTGTGAACTTCTGTCAGAAAGCTGGTCTGTGCTGGTGGGCAGTTCAGAGCTTGACTCGGGGTCACACTTGGGTTGAAAGCCTTCCTCCGTAAGACAGTAATTGTTTTAATTGGATGAGCACATTAACCTCTAAATTTTAGGGTTATCACAAGTATTGAATGAGATGATGCGTAAAAAAGCAATTACTGTTACTGTGCCCAGCATCCAGAAAAGGGCTGATGTTATTATTCAATCAAAACTAAGCACTTTTAGGGTTTTTGTTCCAATTAAACTAATGATATGGGACTAAAATAATCAAATATTATTAGGATCTTAGACTCTTTGCCTTCTTGCTATTTTTGGTAAGTCATGGCCAGTTGACAATCACACTAAACACTATAATAAATGAAGATGCTCAGGGCCAAATCCTGGTAACATATTAGAGATTACCACGATCTCTAATGCCTGATGGATGTGACGGATCTTCAAGTGAAGGAAAGAAAATAGTCACCCTAAATCGTTGCCACTAGCAAGTGACAATTTTTAAGAGCCCTGAAATTAACCTTTCAAAGGTTCTAAAGGGGCTGGCCTGTAGTCAGACCTGGAGAACTAATTCGAGAATGGCCAGAGGACAGACGCACCTGGAAGGTTGGGATTCCCTTTCCCATGAGGCTTTGAGGCAGCCCTTGACTCCTCCTGGCTGGCCTGTCAGCGGACATGAGATGCATGCTACGGAAATCCTAAGACTTCTCGCCTTTCAAAGACCTGCATGACCCTTTCAGGGGGTTCCCCTGTAGACACTGATGATGATGTTCAGGTTATCTTTCTTTCCATCAAGTGATGAGCAAACAAAATAGTCACATGGTTATGGGAAAAGCAGACAGCCTTAAAGGGGCATCTCACTCTAAACCTTCCCTTTACAGAGGAGACAAGGGGGCTCAGAGAGGTTGGGGTTCACCCCTACCACCAGCCTGATCTGGAGGCCCCCAGCCCCAGGGCAGTGCCGTGCACCCCGGGCCACCACTGCCTTTCCTCCCTCAGGACCATCGGGCAGAACCTTCTCTCTGATCCTGGGAAACACGAGGGCAGTTACTTTCTGACCCGGGTGTTCAGCCAAGTCATGCTGGGAAGTTGCAAAAATGCACAGGCCAAACCAGAGCACTTCCTGCTGAGTCTGATGAGCAGGCGGGTGCAGAAATGACTGTTCTGTCACTCTCACAGGCAACCCCTGCTGTGTTCCAGGTCACCTGGCATACAGAGGGTGGCCTGGGCCTCTGCTCTCATCGCCTGCTTGGGTATCTCAGGCTGAGCTAAGTCTGCAATAAGCGGAACACATTGTACAGAGCGAAGGAGATTTAAAATGCTTAACAAATAATACATGATTCCAATTATTTCTTGCTTAAATGTGTCTATCAGCAAACAACTATACTGTATGCGAAATCTGAACTGTTAAGACATAAGAACATAATGTTTCACCTGTGATAACAATGTTCGCAGGGCGAGGAGGCGACCCTGACTCGCTGCTTCGTGGAGCGGTGAGCGGTCTGCCCAGGAACCTGCCGGAAAAGAAAGGAAACAAGCGTCTCTGAGCCCAGGTAAACCCTATTAAACAGGGTCAATTCCTGCGGAGTAGACACTATTCAGCTTCACGTGCACAAGGGGACCAAGGCATGTACACATCGGGAAACTGGATTCCTCTCCAAAGGATCCTAACAGGTGGCCCCCACATCCAGGGACGTCTGGGTCTGGACTTGCCCTGTCCCAGATGTACCGTACCTTTGGAATTCCCTGCAAGGAGTAAGGAGGATTGAGGTCTCTAGATCCACCACCAAAACAAACAAACAAAACCTTTCCTCTGTCTCATGGTTTTCCAGGCACACTCTCCCCCCAAACCTTTTTTGGCACCTTCGGCAGGGAAGGCAGCTGGAGCAGCCACCTCTCCATGCTCCCGGCCCCACTGTCGTCTCCCCGTGTGAGGGTGTGAGGGGCTGAGCCCCGAGGGTCCTGGAACGTGGAGCCAGCCAGTGGGCCCTACACAGGGGTGGCACAGGTCGGTGTAGCACACTGTCATCTTTGTCGGAAACGGTGCTGATGGTGCAGCTGGTGGCACCAAAGCCCAACTACCCTGTGCTTTGGTTGGGGGTGGGAGGGAAGACTGATCTGTCACATCCTCAAGTCCCCCTCTTCTGACCTGCCTTTTGTGATCCTCCCGTTAGAAAAGTGCCCACTCCTGTTCCTCTCTCCCCAGGCCCCCTGAGCATCCAGCCACCACCCAAAGGTTCACCCGCCCCTCCCATCTCTCCCCACTGGGCGGTCCACAAGGTGTCTTTGTAGGTTACTAGATGGGTACACGGTGATTTTTCTTGAGATTCAAACAGGACCAGCATTGTTGGTTCCATTTAGTGGACATGAGAGAGCACATCACATGTTTTAAAGGGACTCAATCCACAGCTACGCAAACCAGAAAAGCATTCATTCAGGGGCCATCGATGGCTGACACATTCCTGCAGTGCTGACTAAAGAGAAAATCTTCCCAGGACTATGGGTCAATGGTTGCTAGTGCCCATCTCCTTGTCTACTGCCCCTTCCCACTTTTGGGATTCACAGGCTGCAGTAAATAAAAACAATTTTAAAAACTGCTAATCAACTCGAGTGCCATATAAACAAAGTCACTGAGCTGCTGTCAGACATGAACTTCATGAAGAGCGTGTCTAAAGCCTGTTTAAATAGGTCAGGAAAATTACTGGAAGCAGTAGGTCATTGTCCTTTAGAAACTATCGCATTATTCCTGTGTAGCATACCTTGGGAAAAGTCCACGCATGCTTCTCTGCTTCTGTAATATGGTCTTACATTAGAACTTTCCCACAACATCAGTGACGGCCAAATCATTCTGCTGAATAAAATGTGGGGCCTATATCACCAGGTTAATGAAATGACTACAGGAATCTGGTGTAGAGGACACAAGTTAACAATCACCAGTCTTTCTATAACCAATGATATTTGAGGTTTTATTAAAAACACAGTTCCTTCCCTGGCTGGCGTAGCTCAGTGGATTGAGCACAGGCTGCGAACCAAAACATTGCAGGTTCGATTCCCAGTCAGGGCACATGCCTGGGTTGCAGGCCATGGTCCTCAGCAACTGCACATTAATGTTTCTCTCTCTCTTTCTCCCTCCCTTCCCTCTCTAAAAATAAATAAATAAAATCTTAAAAAAAAACAAAAACAAAAAAACCCCCACAGTTCCTCAGGGGGAGGGGGAAGAGTCTTTCTTCTACTTCCTGGCACTGATTTATGAGTAACAGTAATAACAGCTAATGCCGAATCATGTTCTCTGTGTGAATAAACTAGTCTAAGCACCGAGGACAATATCTCATTTCCTTGTCACAACTCTCTGAGGTATGTACAATTATTATTTCTACCTTAGTCAAAGAGCTGAGAGCCAGAAGAAATGAAATCCTGTGAAGGGAGTCGCATGTCTTACTCCAGAGCTGACCTAGTTAACAACGCTGCACTGTCTTGCTGTCGCATGTCTGTCCGGGATTATTTCCTGCTGGCCCCCCCAAAATTAGTAAGCCAGACACCCAATTCTTTGTGTTTTCAACCAAAAGAAGGTTATTCTTATTAGTTTTTTTGTGTTATTTCTTTACGGTGTGCAATGCTCCCATGATATATTAGCAGCAGAATTGAAATTAATATTGCACACCAATAAATATTCATTGATAGGACAAAATTTGGTAGCAAAATAACGATTTATAAAAAATCAGAACATTATATTCTCACTGCATGAAATGCAAACACCACCATCGTAAATAATATTAATTTGGGGAACAAGTATGTTTCGAGTTTCAGCTTCTAAGATAAAATCTGATGCTTTACAAATCTCACACATCCATTTGTTTCGACATTAAACAACTTGATGGAGGAGTGAAACTCAGCAGACTCCACAAGATGTATCAGTTTTCACTGTGAATATTGAAAGAAGATAATGATAATATTCACTTTCCAGACAGAGTGCATATGTGAAACCGCTATGTTCGGTTTAATCAGCAGAACAGCAGTAAAGTAATAAGGTTTCCAGAAATCAATGCTTAAATATGTTTGCATTTAAATGATGTTTTAATATTTATAATAATCATGTGTGCCAGCCTGTATAAAGATGTAATAAAATTCATTACCCTTAACTTATCTCTATAAGCTGTTCTGCTGAATCCAACGAAGTTCATTGGTTAGCACTGCCTGCTTTTCCTTCATCATTAGCTACCACGGCCATGAACCAGGCGTGGGGACCGGGGAAAGCCTAGGGCACAGGCAGCAAACACAAGGCCTGCAGGCTGAATCCAGCTCTCCACGCTGTTTCTACTGAGCGGCAGGGCCGAGCTTCTCACTCCTAATTAAGGAGCAGTTACATTTATACAGTCCTAAAATTACATGCAGTCCTTTCAAAGCAACCACAAGGCTGATGTGGCCCCCGGTGAAAATGAGTTTGACTCCCCTGCCCTAGAGAAATGGCTTTCGGATTCATCCTGGGTGCACGCTTTTCTAGAATATGACAAAGGCCTTTAAGCGGCAGCAAAGTTAACAATATTTGCACCTACGAGAAACTTGTCATTCTTTTGCGCACTAAAGTGTTTGTCCATCAAAATGATTGTATTACCTCTGACTCATTTCAGCATTGCTTGCTGGTGTTCACAAAAAAGAAAGAAAAAGCAGGGGGAATAAAAGAAAAGGGTTACTTAGAAAACAGGCCACATGAGGACTAAAGCAGAGAAACAAAGTCTTTGAATTTACCACCTATATTTCAGCACCCAGGGTCCCTCCCACACTGTCACACAGCTTTCTGTCCCCACTCTGTCATTATTCTTTTTTGTTACCAACACGAATCCATCATGGTGGGAGAACAAAATGCTGAAGCCAGAATCTACGCACTATAGGTTGCGTAGTTATTGTAAATAACTATATTTGTTATTATTTCTTTACCAAGACTTCCACTGGCCTGAAAAGGGAGTTCAACGTCAGAGCAGTCTACTGGAAAGGGTAGGCAGGTGGGCAGGGACAAAACCCACAGAAATACACCATGTTGAGGGAGGGACCCCTTGGCTGGTCAGGCAGAGAGTGGAGCTTAGAAGAAATAATTGCCCTGTTCTTTCCCCAGCTGAGCCCAGCTCTGCTCACTGCCTAGGACCCCTGAGGTCTGTCATTGTGGTGTCCAGCAGGGGGCAGGCAGGCGAGAGCAGGAGGAGACCCAAAGATGGAGATCAGAGGGACAGGAGAAAACCGGTGGGGTCCAGCGCCCAGGAACCCCGAGAGGAAGGGATGGCCAGGCAGGCCTGGGCCGTGGCCTCCCCGCACCCTGTCAACATGCGAGCTCATGACGTCACGGGATGGGGAAAGCGCTCCGTGCGAGACAGCACAGAGGGGGATTAGGAAGGAGCTCCTAGGGCCTGCTGTGTAAATGCAGTCAATAATCCCAAGCATTCTGCTGAACCGTAACTGATAAATGAGGCAGATTTTAATAGGCCTTTTAGGGAGCAACCTTTTTTTCTCCTCCAAAACCAAGGAAACTCAAGCCATAAATAACAGCATCTATTGTCTGAAATGCTTTTCAGTGCTATCAACTTAAATAACTATATGAAACAATTGCATGACTTATAAATGTATTTAAAGCAACAGTTAACTACGCTGCTACATTTTCTTCCCAAGTGAACTATCCTAAATAAAGACATGACAATTTATTAAAAGAGTAATTTATAGTACATGCATGCTATTCAATTTAAAAAAAAAAAAAACATTTTTTGGGGGTGTTTGAATTCTGCTTACTTAACTCCCCGGCAACCCCTCCGCATTGGCTTCCTGCTAAGTCCTTAGAAGAATTTCTGTAATTAATCTGGAAAGAGGGGAGAATTAAAGGGTACCCCCTCCTGTTCCAGTTTCTGTTTAGAACTCCGTCTTCACCCCTCCCCACTTCTCCCCTTCAGAATCTGAAACTTAGCAACTGTACACTTCTAGTCAAGGGTGTTCAACACTACATGTCTCAGCTTTCGGTACGAGCACGCTCTACGTTACCAAGATCTGCAAGCTTCCTCAAGACCAAACAAGGGATAACTCTCTCTGTACACGACGATTCAGCCACCTTACAGTCTCGTTGGACTCTTATTCGGTGCCTATGAGTTTTTTACATGTTCAGTTGAAGTCTTTAGGATAAATTATTCAGTGTGACAATGGTTTCACAAAGCACCTGCGGCTTTCCCCACTCCGATCAAAGGCCTGCTCTTACGGTCTCTCTGTCTCCAGTCAGGAGGGGACTCCGAACGTATTTAGAAACAGCCGCAGTTCCCAGACACCTGGTATGTGATTTACAGGGAGAGCACCTGCCCGGATTTGTAAACGTCCCCGCGTCACAGCAAAAACGCCGCAGTCTTGGATACACACGGTCGGGTGAGGGTCTGCCCCGTACCCAAGTCGCCGTCTCCCCAGGGCACCTCCAGCCAGCCGCTGCTGAGGCGGACCCGGCTCATGGCTCTCTTTTCATCAGCATAAAAACGTGGCCTGCCACTTGCTAGCTCTCTTCGGCCATTTCAGGGAGCTCTGAGCTTCTTGTAACGTGACCTTGCACCTCCAGAAAGGACAACAGCTTTTGAAAGGCTGAGTTATTTTCAAAATGGCCTTTCCTTATTATCACCCTTCTTTGAGAAACGGCTGGTCCTAACTTTACTGTTTTCTCCTTACAGGGTGTGCCCTGAAATGAAATGAAAGTATTCCACTTTGATCTCTGCCCATGATTGTGATGAAACTGTGATTTTTTTAGGAGCTCTTTGACTTCTCCCCACCTGAGCCCCATCGCAGAACTGGGTTGCAGACTCACTGGAGAGGTTAGGACCTACGCAGTCCTCAGTAATGAAGCAGAGTGCAAACTATGATTATGCTTTATAGCTCACTTTGCTGCAAAATATTAAGTCAACACTCTTCTCCCTGTAGAGGTGGGTTTCCCATGAAGCCTGTGAACCTTCAGTTGAGACCCCCAACTGCACAGAGACTTTCTGAGACTCCATGTGTAACTTCATGTTGCCGTTCTTAAAGAAGAACCCCAAATACAGATAAGCTTCAGGCTCCACCACTGCTGGCTCATGCCTACTTTCGAGTTTACAAAATAATTAAAAATCACCAGGCATTTGCTGACTTCTATTGTTTACTCTTCTGTTGACCAGTTGAATCAGATTAAAGGAGCCATGGAAATTCTGGAGGGCAAGACTGGTAAGGAGGCAAGTGGATGGGCCGGCAAAACCTGTCTCTTCAAAAGCCTTTGAACAGACAGTCCTTTGAAAAAGCCAAAAGCCTTTGAAAAGCCAATGAGACAGTCCTTGCCTGCCCACTCTCATCACCTCTCTGAAAGTTCGCTCAGGTAATGCTAGCCCAGATCTGAAACCACCATATTGTTCTGGACCTTGGGAATTTCAGGAAGTATCCTGAATTACATGAACATGCAAGTCACGCTTATGGTTTTCTTGTTCACGGTCTAAATCGCTCCATTATTTCAGAAAACAGTGTATGGGCCCAACAGAAAAACAACAATACATATACGTGAAAGAACAATGTGGCTTGTCTCAAGAAAAAAGACTAAATTTTCAACAGATTGTGGTTTCCAACATCAAGAGAGAAAGAGTTTTTAAGACAGTTTTCAGACAACAGGGCTGCTCTTGGGAAAGGTGACTCACGGCTGATCTTTGGTGCTGTGGACACAGCCCGCTGGCTGCCAGGGGGTGACCTGAGTTCCAGCTCCAGGACTGACCTGAGCTGTGGGACTGCTGGAAGTTAACCTTTTGAGCCTGTTTTCTCCTCTGGAAAGAGAAGGGACTTCTACCTCAAGCACAGGGTTGTGATGAGTGTGAACTGCTCAGCATGTGACTGAACACATCTGAAATAGGACAGTGCAGGCACCTTCCACTGGAAACACTCACTTCCATGCATCTGTACGTAGATTTTGATTGCATCTTCTAAACAGAATCCAGACTAACTCAACTCATTTAAGGTTATGCAGCCTTAGCTCCTCTCATTCCACTTGCCTGTACATCTGTAGGAGTTACAGATACTGGGTTGGCCAAAACATTCATTTGTTTTTTTCTGTACGATAGCTCTAGTAGCACTCAGTTGTCTTTAACTTCATTTGAAATCATTTTGTTAGATTGTATTGTGACAGCTGTCATATCAGCGTGCATAAAAAAAATCAAAACTGGTGAATTTTTGAGTAGCCATTTTAACATTGAAGAAGGGAAAATATGCAATATTTTTGGCATATTATGCTTTGCTATTTCAAGGAAGGTAAACATGCAATTGAAATGCAAAAAAAAAAAGATTCGTGCAGTGTATGGAGAAAGTGCTGTGACTGATTGAATGTGTCAGTAGCGGTTTGTGACGTTTTGTGCTGGAGATTTCTTGCTGGACGATACTCTATAGTCAAGCAGGAGAGTTGAAGGTGACAGTGATAAAATTGGGACATTCATTCAGACCAATCAAAGTTATACCACGCAGGAGATAGCTGCCATACTCAAAATATCCAAATCAATAAAGTTATTGGTGAAAATGAAAAACATGTCTTTTACTTTATGGGAAAAAAACTAAATGGAGTTTTGGCCAGCCCAATAGATAGGGTCAAAAGTTAGGGACAATCATCACACTCGTATGGTGACTCTCCAACCTATACTTCTTACCTGGCCTCTCTCACCAATTTTAGGACTGTGTCTTCTCAAGGAAGACATAGCCATACTATTCAGATTACTTTCTATGTATTTGTTTCCACTGGTGGACATCGTAGGGCCATCCTGCCATGCCACAAAATACAAGTCTACAACATTTAAATCACTACTACACAATATGTATCAATTTCATTCTATAAGTTTATCATTATTGATTTAGCTAATCCCCTATTAAATGATATTTAGGCGGTTTTCAGTTTTAGGGAATCAACATTATTCCCTATCTTTGTGAATGTGTCTAATTATCTGCTCAGTGTAAATTCTTAAAATTTGATATATGTTATTGAGCTATCTCCAGCAAGATTGGGCCTATATATATTCTCATTAAAAGTACTGGAAAAAAATTGAAACTAAATCTAATGAAAGTTTGCTAAGTCTTTTATTTCTTTTTTTTTAATTTTAAATCAAAGCATGGGACATTTCTCTTTTCTAATAATTTTAATGTATTTAAGCTCTATCCAAGAAGATTGTGTAAAACCGTATTTTCTTTACACGAAATTAGATTTATAACATAATGTAATAGCTTATTTTCGACTCCCTCTGGAATCTGTCTTCATGGAAAGTATGTGAGACTCATCCAGGTGAGTTAACCTACTGGTTTTGAAGCTTTTTATCACCTCACCCCACTCTCTTCCGTGGCTCTTGCCTGTAGGCCAGTGCACGCGTGGGTAGTTGAGCCACAGCTTCACGAGGAATGGGAAGCTCTCGGTTCTACAGTAAGTAATTGCTGGGAGCTCCTCCTGGGCTTTCAGGACCTGGAGACCATTTACTACCGACTCCCAGCACCCAGCCCAGCGCCCAGTACACAGCAAGTACTCAGTAACCACTGGTGGAGTTGTGAAACTGCCTTCTTTGTAGTTAACCACGTTCAACCCATGCTAATTGGTTCTTAATTCTTACTGATAATTGCACTGTTAAAAAGTAAGTGAAAGGAAACGTAATTTGGATTGAGGGAGAAGAATCCCTTTGTTTCCTTGATCTTTTAAAGAAAGGATAGTATTCCATCGTATTTAAAAGTACACTGTGGATGTTTTAAAATGTTATAATAATTTATAAATAATATTCTTCGAACTCCAACCATTACATAGGAAATACAACTTTACAGTTTGGGGGTGAGGCAGTAGGAGGTAATTTTTATCCCTGAATCTTCATTGCTGACCTTTAAGACTATCATCAACCATGTTGACATTCCACTAAAATGAAAACTTCAGTTATTCTTTCTAAAATTAATTTTCTCACCTAGCTTCTCTTGGTTCCGTGCCATTCTCCTTTATGCCTTTCATATTTTCCTATTATAAAAATTATAAAGTTTGTGTCCAGCACTTTAAAAAAAAAGTTGCTCTATTCATTTTCCTGCCTACATCATCACCCTCGTCCTTTCGGGTCCAATTTAAATGATTCCAGGTTGCCATGTTTAATTGCTCATAAACGGTTTTTCCTGCTGGACAACACCTTTTCTTCCCTCTGTGCCACCTAGCAACACCTGCTGACCGAAACGGTGAGCCGCCCTGGGGCTACGTAAGAGCTGAATACACAGTCACCAAATGGAGTGCGCAGGTGCGTTTTCTGCGCCAAAAGGGGGGAGCGCGGCCCGGTCCTTTGCCATGCTGTGTGTTCCTTCTCAGAATCCGCCGTCTGGGACGCGCCCCCGGTTTAAAGTTAGTATTTGCAAACACAGGTCAACAGGGTTTATTTCAGGAGTCAACAGACTCGCAAGGGCCGCGCCACTAACCTTGACTGGTCAGAATAGCCCAGCTAGCGTTTCGTTTGGGAGAACATTCCTCTATCCTCGCTAGCCTTCTTTTCGAGAGGGTCTGCTTTAGGCAGCTCCTTTCAGCGGCACTAGCTGCACGCATAGTGAGCTTGGCTGTCTGCACCAGGCAGGTGTCGTGGGAGCAGGTGCTCTGGCCACGAGAAATACCAGCTACTGGGAGCTAGCTACTTTTTCCTTCCCTTCCGACTTCCACAAAGACTCCTGTGGGGCTAAGAGGGGAATGGCCTCGACATTGAACTTTATTCAGCAACCCTTGGAGCGGGTTGATAGGTGGTAGGTTCGGTGCAGGGGGAAGGGCCCGAAATGCAGCAGCATTTTCTATTTTTAAATCTGGAGCCTCTGCTGCAGCCGGAAGTATTTAACTATTTGTGTGAGACGGCAAGTGAAAACGCACAGAACTGCTTTTCCTAGTCGGAAACAGAATAGGGGCAAGAGCTCTGTCTTTAAGACATCAAAACCCATTAATTATTTACAAATTCATCTGTTGGTAGTAGCTCCAGACAGAAGTTTGCAGCCAGAAAGCTCCCAGTGCTCTGGGACTAGTAGCCTCTCCCCTCGTCCTCGGGAATAAACAGTGTTCGGGGCAGCTGGCAGCTGGCTCCGGCTGTCACCTTGTAAGGATCTAAGTTTGGAATTGGCTTCCATACAGAATCACAGGCATTTTTATATATATATATAGGCACAGCTCACAATTGTGGTTTTTCCGGAGGCCACTTCTAGACCAAAAGACGTCAGCAGTCAGTTTAAGTGCAGCTGAGATATTTCCACCGTAAAAGGCAGAGGAGAGAGTAGCTGGAGAGACCAGAGGAAAAACCAAACCTGGTATGTTGGGCTGGCACACGATCTCAAACAAGGAGCCCTGTCCGTGACTGAGTGAGGCAGGACGGGACTTGGAGGATTAACTGAGCTGCTGATCCCCTTACAGGGCTTTCAGAGAGCGGCTTCTACACAGAGACCCACCAGGATGAAAAATGGTCAACGTTCTAGTACTCATCTTCATTTTGTTTAATCACTGTTTTTTAGATTCTGCCTTCTGAGAGCATATATGTGAAAACAAGTATTGGGGTATTGCCTTCACAGAACAAGCAGGAGAAGAAAACATTTCACGAGCAAAATTCTTTCCCATGCACTCCCTGCCATATTAGATTGCCAATATGTACCTCCAAGTTATCCCTACTGAATACCAAGAATAGTTGTTCCTGGTCTTGAATTAAGTTCTAATCCCACCAACTATGTGACCCGGGGCAAGTGGCTTACTTGTAGCCCGGCTTCCTTCTCCATAAGGTGAGGGGCCGGAATGAGGCCCCGCCCTCTGCTCTAACCCTCTCTGGTGCAGATGCTGCAGCAAACGTAGGGAGGGCAAGGTGGCGCATCAGGCCTGTGGGGCCGCAGCAGCGGAGGCCGGCTGCGCCCAGGAGGATGGTTTCGCCTGGGCTGCCGGCATGGTGGGGCGGTCTCAGCTGGAGTTAGAAAACTCGGAGTGTGGTCAGCGGCGGAGGGGCCTGTTCGGCCCTGCACAGTTACCCCTGCCCGTTGTCTTTATCCCCTGGCTCTAGGGGGCGCCTTCCCCCGCCGCGGTGGCCCTTAGGCAGTATGATGATCTCCCCAAGCCACACCGTAAAAGTAAACACTCAGTTTCCATTTAAATTTTTAAATACAAGTCGAGTTGGCATACAATGTTAGTTTCAGGTATACGATAGAGTGATTCAATATTTCTACACCTCACAATGTGATCATCCCACTGATTCTGAGACTCACCTGTCGCTGTGCAAACCTACTGCAATATTATTGACTATATTCCCTTCAGTAGGAAGGGGTTGGGGGAGAGTGAAAAAGGTAAAGTAGATACCAATTTCTGGGTGTGAAAGAAATTTCAATGTTAAGCTTTTGATTTTGGGGCTTTGTACTATTACTTCGTTATAGTAAAAGAAATAGAGGATGCTCATTATGAAAACTGGGACAATTTTTTCCTTAAAACAACATTGCACACCTGGTGAATAATGGTCTATTTCTATGTCTGCCTCGGCACTGGGCTGTGTGCTCCCATTGCGGGAACTGAGTGCTGGTGTCTGTGGATTCCTGGGCTACAGCAGCACCTCTTAAATGGCGGGCATGCCAGAAAATGTTAGTTTAAGAAATAGAACGTGGAATTCCCAAGAATACTTCAAGAGGGCTTTCTATAGTCCTTGGGGGTAATATAGTACATTTCTGGGGCAGTGGGGAGAAAGCTGTTGGCTTTGGCTGAGACATGTGCAGTGCTGGCCTGCAGAATACATGTAATAATTCACCTAAATAACTGGGTGCACTAATGAGCTCATTACTTCTCTCTACAACGTTTAATGCATCAAAAGCAAAAGTGATTTTTCAAAGTGACTCCATGGCATTAAAGGAAAATGCTGTTGCAGTTAACTTACTAGGAAAAAAAAGTAACAAAAAGATTGAATCCACTGGGCAGGCTCAGCTTCATGATTTCTTAAAAGGGTGCGTGGGGAAGAGAACATGCTTGGGAGGGAGTCAGTTCAACGCTGGGTCTGAGGCCATACAAATCAGACAGCACCGGGAAACCTCTAAATACACAGGAGAATCTAGCACCCTTCCTAGTGCGAATGCAAAAATGGACTGGATAAGCTGTAGCATGTCATTGGGACTTAGGAGTAGGCAGAAGTTTTAAAGCAAACCAGTACTAGATACACCACTAATGAAAATAATATAAATTATACTGCATAGAAGATAACGGACTCGGAACTGTTATGTCAGAGAAAAACTACAAGCTATTCCACAGACTGGAGATGGTATACTATTACCACCCACAAAGGCAAAAATAAAAATGGAAACCTTGTAGGAAGAATACAGGAAATGGAATAGGGGGATTCTATTCCTGGGGGGCCATTTTATTCCCATTCTCACCAATGCTGATGCGTCTGAAAACTCGGGAGTCCTGTGATTGGTTACCAAACCTTAGTGGGAAAGTAAGGTAAGACAGGAAAAGTGTCAAAGAAAAAACAATGGAAATCATCAAAGACATGGAGGCCCTTCTGTGGGAGAGGAATCCCAGTATTTTCGATACTTCAAAACAGACGTTGAAATCTATGTGGGATTATGATGGGAATCTACAAAATCACCCAATTGCATGGTTAGGAGTGCATGGACATTTTCAAGAACGTCTGAAAAGCTAGAAAATTGGACCATTCACCTTCTACAGTTTTAAAAGGTGGACTTGGGACACAAATGGAAACATAAACTTTTCTTTTCAGCTTTGACATTCGCAGACTTCAGGAGCTCATTGCTTCCAAAGGCTGGTGTTGAGATAAAGCAATGAAGGAGTAATCCACAGATAAAGATTTCTGAGGATAGATTCCTGAGTTCAGGGACTCAGATCATGGAGTTCCTCCACTGTCCGAAAAAGATCAAGAGGAATAGACGCCTGCTTGGGTCTGGGTGGCAGTTTCCCACCGTAAACTATGGAGTATTTCAGACATAGAAGCTACCCACCACCCGGCTGAACGGTTATCAACTCACAGCCAGTCTCGTTTCCTGTGCAACGTCCCCTTCCTAGGGTTCTAATCCCTACTCCTAGGATTATGTTGAAGCAAACTTCATTATATGATTTCACCCATAAATTATGCCACTGTGTATTATAAAAGATGAGGACTCTTTCTCATCCTAACTTTAATATCTTAATCACTGTACCTCACAACTCTAATCTCTATGTTGCAGCAAATACAGGCTGACAATTTTTATGTTCTAAAGAGCAGCTCAGTTCATAAACTTCTTCCTCTAATTATACCTAATACCTAAATTGATATAACCATGAAACCCTTTATCTCTGAGCAAAAGTCTGTGATCTCTCCATTTCCTAAAATGTCTTTTTGAAAATATAAGATTCCCAGCCCTAAAAAAAAAAAAAAATGTTTAGTCTTTCTACATTACCAGGAGCTCACTGAGTGCAAGATAAAATCTTCACCTTAAATCATCACAAAGATGCTCTTTACCTGCCGGTGCTAAATGTCCACCCTGGCAAAGTCGCATCTGGAACAGGCCATTATTTGGTCCCTGGCGTCGGCCTTGTGGTGAGTCTCCTCACAAAGCCATGTGCGTGTACGGCTCTTAAGGGTTGTCTCTGAGCCCCATTCCTGTTCTGTTTTGTTTCTGATTGTATTTCACTCAAACATGAGGACGTTGATCTGCTGGCCTGCTGATGGGAGTGAGGCCGGTGGAGTCAGAGGGCAGGCCTGACCTGAGCATGCCAGCGACACGGACGGATTGTTCTCTAATAGTGACCCCTGGTTTCAAGGCCCTTCACGGCGTATGCAAGGGTTGCTGGGAAACCTACAGTGACATCTTGGGGTTTCTGGTAGCTCCTCTCTGAGTGGGGAAGGCGCAGCTGGGACAGGCCCCCAGGGTCTGAAGAACCGCGACCTGAGAAAAGACATTTGGGGTCAGTAGAAAACCACGCTTCTGGCATCAGGGGCCAACCACCGTGGTGAAGGACATTTTATTGGCTTGTGTACACAAGGCCTGGACAATAGATGTTACTAAGAAGGTCTATTCAGTGTTACCGACTTTTGGGGGGGTGTGATTAAAAAACTGTAAGCATAAGATAAAACTCAGTTAAATATAGTTTGAAATAATAATGGTGTATTCCTGCACAAATGTATTTTTATTGTAGATAAGGAAACATAATGGGGAGGGGCTTCTCCGAAGGGTCATGTGCCCGTCCTCAATGTTCAGGAAATGTCACATGAAGAGTGATTCTCCTGTAGCTGTAACCTAAAGCTGATTTCTACCCTGCTCCAATGTCTGTTAATATGAGAGCTAAAATCTTCTCAAAAGGCTTAAAATATCTTCTATAATGTCAAAAATACAAAAGATGTCTCTAAATTTGGAGTATTTTAAACAATGACAAGTGACTTATATGATTTTTTAAGAGATACAAATACTAATCACTACATGTAAAAGAAAAGAATAAAATACAATTTTAACTCAAAAATCTGACATGCTTGAATCACGAGAGACCAACATAAACTCTACGAAGGCATATTAATTTCTAGTTGTGTAATGAAAGAACGAGGTGGAGGAATGTCACTCACTCATCCATTCATCCATTCATTCATTCAATATTCATCAAGTGCCGGTTGATACGTCCCAAGGACGCAAAATGAAGAGAGTTGCTGCCACTTGAACCTGTGTCTCCAGGGAGGCATTTTAGAATTGTATGGACCTCAAAATGCTGATTAAGTAACCTTCATATGTCTGGGAATGACAGGTTCTTACACTCACGGCAAACTCAGAAATTCTTGTTGCCTGGTTATAGCGATGGCCTCTTAACTACTAGAAATATTCATAAAACATCATACACTTTTCACTGAAGTTTAATAAATTGTAAGCAGTGATCCACGATACTCAGTCACAAGGACGTGACCTTATCACAGGGCATTTCCATGACTCAGATTTTCGTGAAGTACCAAAGAATTTTGTGGAAAAGTAGGCAAAACTGGTGTTGCCATTACTCTTAGCATGGCATCTCTGCAATCACGTGGTTAGTGGGTCAGCGGTTAAGTTCATGGAGAGCGATGAAAATGGAAAATGCCAATGCAGAAAGCAGGACTGGACATTTCTCTAGACTTCTGCTAAATGTGTAGTTAGAAAAAATTACTTAATGCATTAAAAAATATCCTCATTTTATTTTTTAAACACAATACATAGAAATAAAATATTTTAAACACTCATAGATGTGAGTTTTAAAGGAAAAGGCAGACAACTTTATTTAAACAATAAAATAAAAAAATGGAAAAAATCGATTTTACTTGCATTAGCAATTTATCTACAGGCGGTTTAATGAAGCTCAGTGGACCCACTCCTTAATTAACGTTAGTGTTCATGGCATTGTTCTTGCTAGTGCATGATGTAAAGGTAAGTGCATCACTCACACAAACTCTGTCACATCTTGTCTCTTTGTCTAGAAGGAAAGTTCAAAAGCAAGTTAAAAGCTCACAGCTCCCAAGCAGTTTGGTAACCACTGGTCAACCCCACTAAATGTTCACGGTTCATTTGTTGCTCCGTGACGATGGTACATGTGAAACAGCCCTCGGTATGCTGCAACTGTGCTACTCTGCAACCAGAAAACAACAGACAACCCAGCAAAAGTAGCCCATGGAAAGGAAGCAACAGAAACACAAGACTGGAGGAGTGACAGCCTCCGATAACACATCAGCCCATGTCACGGTGAGCCTGCGGTTGCACAGGAAGATACGCTGGTTGACATAATGTATGACTGACCGGCCATTTCACGTAGAAGTCAGAGTTTAGAAAACAGTTAAAACATGAGAAATGAAAGAAAAATAAATAGCGGGAAGATGCTGCCGATTTTAAAGTGATTGGAAGTACGAAGTCCCTCAAACATTATGAACGGTCTCGGGGTTCTGGGAGACTTGTCTCGGTGGATTTGAAGGCAGAAGTTCTGGACAGCCCCCCAAGTGAGGTTTGCCGAGTTGAACTGAATTCAACCCAAGGTGAATTTTACCTAAGCTTTTTGCCAGGTAAATCCAAGTTGAACAGACAAAGAAGTGATGGCCGTTCTTCAATGAGCAATCATACCCATGTCTTACATTGAAAGATCTATTAATAAATTTAATAATTATTACCTCAGGGCTTTCAAATGTTGATGCCAAAGTGTGCATAATCCAGTCGGTTGCTTCAGCACATCCATTTTTCCTTCCCAATGTCTCTTGACTGTGTCTGTGTTCGTTAATTTCCAATACCATCAACCTTGAGTGTGAGGCCCAGTCCAAACTACTGCGTATCACCACGCTGTAACATCATGAACTGTTCTCCCACATCCATTCTGGCCGGCAGCCAGTCCATTCTCTCTTCCTGGATTAAATGATATGTCTGGGACTTGCTTCAAAGTAATCCCCAAGGTAGCATTTGCAAGTGTGATGGTGTGCTTCTGCAAAAGCAAGGTTGTATCTCCTAATGGACATATCTTTCCGGGCAATCTATCAGCCAGGATGTCGCTGAAGATAGGAAGCTTTATCATAATAGATTTCTTAGAAAGCTAATTCCTCATGCTAGATTTGCCTTGCTGATATTTTATTTAAAATCTTTGCATCGATATTCATAAGTGAGATCTGATTAATTTTTAAATTCCATTTCCCTTCTTCTTCTCTGAAAGTGACCACACAGCAGGCACAAGTTCACTGCTGGGTGGGGCATCATGTGTCAACCACTTCTGTATCCACACCTACTGATGTCAGCACGAAACACAAACCTGCTCCTTGCTGTCTGCCCATTGTCCCTGGAAGGTAACATGTGTGACTGAAACCTGGAACCACTCCTCAGAAACAAGACCTCACATCCAGTGCAGTCTTCCTCTAACCACAGCTGCTTCTTTGATAAAGCTCAGTTTTATCCTACTACCCAGAGAAAATCATCCCTCGTACACCTCGGTGAGGAGGCCTATGCCCACCTCAGCCACCTCCCTCCTGATAGCCTGTCCTCTTCCCAGGAGTTCCCAGGTCACCTAATCCTTCCTTGGTTTGTCACCAGGAAGCAAGGAGACATATGTAAACTGTGTAAACATACGAGACACCAAAAGATCTCCCCAAATTGCTGTTGGCATAACGTCAGGAGAGGTCAACCCTTTTACAGACCCCCTGAAGATAACTGACAGGGCAGGATATAATAGGGAGAAAAGAAGACTGATGTCGTTAAATCAGATTTTTCTGAGAAAAGCTTTTAAAAAGTTGGAAAAAATCCCCTCAGGTTAAAAAAGAACTTTCCAGAACATCTGTCGGAAAGGTGCAACACATGTGTCCAAGAGGTATGGAATGGGCTCTGAAAGATCACACAGCTTAACCCAGGACCATAGAACCAGATGTGATCAGGTGTGACCAGGTGTGTGGGGACAGGCAGCCGACCGCGAGGGGAGGTGCTTATTTAGTGAGTGTGGTGGTGTGGACCGCCTTCCACAGAGCAAGGCTGAACGTGAACTACTTCACTGATGATATGAGGAATCTTAAAAAATGGATTTGCAGAACCAGCACTTCTTTGGTAACTAGACTGCCCAGGTATGTGTACAGGTAAAAACACTAGAGCTATTTTTAAAAACAAACAAACAAACAAACAAACAAAAACTCTCAGCCCACATGACAGGAATAATAGGTAACTTCCTTAAAAATGCTAATGGTTATCTCCAAAACCCCCCAGGAAACATTATACTTGACAGCAAAATGTCGAATGCGTTCCCTCTGAATTCAAAAATAAAAATGCATACTTGTTGTCACCGCTCTATTTAAAATCGTGCCGAGGATTTTGATCCATAATATAAAGGGAGGAGAAAGGAAAAATGGTACAGCAATGACAAAAGAAGAAATGAGACTGTCACATTCACAAGTAATGGGATTTTCTACCTAAAAACACCCCACAGAACCTACAGAGTCTTATTAGAATTCATAAGAGAGTTTAACAAGGTTGCTTGGGATAGAATTAATATATGAAAGTTCACTCTATTTCTCTATATGTATGTCTATAACCTGTAGGTGGGAAATGAAAAAAATTAATAAGACACTGTGCACAGGAGCACAAAACATCTCAGTACTTAGGGATGAATTTAAGACATATGTAAGACCCCTCAGGGGACAACCACAGACATTGCAAGAGATGTGAAAGGAAGCCTCCATGTAAAATGGGAAACATAATGTGTCTGCTCAGTGGAAGGCCAAGTTTTTCAGAGATGTAAATTCTGCTTCGAATAAGTAAGTGATTACGTAATAGGGTAAATGAATTCTAACAAAAACCCAGCAGGTGTTTTGTGAACCCCGAAGAAGATGCTTCTAAAATTGATGTATGGAATTTCAAATTACCAAGGATGGAAAGGACCAAAACTACTGAGAAAATAAAATGAAATGGGAGGCTTGCTCTACCCGCCAATGAACCAACTCCCAGAACAGACCCAAGGTGAAGCAGGGGGCGCTGCAGGGGGCGGGGCTGCCTGTCCAATAAATGGCGGGAATACACTGGCTCCCCACGAGTGACACCGGACTAACACCATGCAAAAAATCAGTTCCCCGTGGATGATTTGAAAGGAGCTTTAAGGAAAGAATACAGAAAAATACTTCCATTATCTTGAAGTAGAGCAAGATTAAGGTAAATTACACAAAAACTCTCAAACACAATGGAAAAGTTTTATAAATTTGACTGTTTTTAAATAAAGAGCTTTTGTTCACCAAAAGAGAAAACCCATAAAGAGTGAAATAGCCACAAAAGATAGTTTTGAGTAGTTCTTGGAAATTTTCTTCACTTTTTATCCAGTTGTCAGAATATATAAATAACTTCTAAAAATCAATGAAAATCACTCCAAGGAATAGATGGCAAAATATTCGGCAGGCATATCACAAAAGAGGAAGTACAAGTGCCCAGTGTACATATGAAATGGTATTAGCCAGGGAAGTGAAATTTAAAAGATACACTTATGCGCCCACCAGATAGGCAAAATTTAGGAATATGAGCAATACCAAATGTCAGCAAGAAAGGGAAGAGCCACGAATTCCCGCACGCTGCTTGTTCAACTGCAGACACACCAGGCTGGAAAACAGAGGGACGCCGCCCGTGCCACGCCGCCCGGAGCGCTGGACAAGCTCACTGAAACCCCTGCTCCCAGCAATCCCGTCCCTCACTGCCCCAGTGGGGGATGGAATTTACAGCATGAGGGACGAATGAACTCGAAATACATACCAATAAATCTTTTTATCATATTGTTCAGTGAAAAAAAAAAGGAAGGCGTGAAAGAATATTTAGAGATGAATCGATTTACATAAAATGTTAAAATAGGCTAAGCCCGAACCTAATCCAATGGGGATGTCATTTATAGGAGCGAAAACCAAACACGAAAGGAAGGGAAACGATGACAGTGAACGCCAGTCTCTCTCTCTATGGGCGCAGGGCGCGGGCGCTACGGTTGGAAAGGGTTACATGGGCGACGCCCGGGTTCCAAGAACGCTGTTTCTGGACTTGGGTGGCGGTTGAACAGCTGACCGCTTTACAGTCTTTTAATCAAGTCTATAAATGACCTCTGCTCACTTTTTGCTGATATAGTTTATTTTATGATTAAGAAAATACTAATTAACAAAAACAGGCCAGACAAAAAGACTAGAAACGAGGAGGATGTTCCCAGAAGACGACGGGACACTGGGTAACAGCGGATGAACCTCGCAGGGTCCTGCCTACCCTGACGCCCTTTAAGAGGCGGGGTTTGGGGTCCTCCCTGAGGGTCCCGACTGGTCCGATAGGCATAATATCTGCTCTCTGACCTCAGCTCTTCTCCCGTTTGTGCTGAGGAGTCGTGCTCACCTGTACGAAATGCCCAGGGTGACCTGGGGACTCTCAAAGCGTGCACGGAGGAGAGGATGGGGAAAACACAAGGGAGCCTCAGTGTGCCTGGAGAGCGAGACGGCCGGCAACGTGCCGCACGTAACCCTGGGTGCGCCTGGACATGCCCAATGAGACTCTGTGTTCTAAAATAATTGCCATTTTATGTTGCTTGGTGACTCACGGCAGCCGTTTTGGGCCATTGGGCTGAGCACCGTCTCTGGGTTCTGGAATGGGGTGGGTGAGGTCACGGGTGTGATACACTCACAAGCAGGGACATGGGTTCTCTGTGTAATAGCTTCTCTGGTCCAAAAATGATTCACCAATAGATTAAATAGCATGAAAAAGTCACCGTGTCTCAGAGCTAAAAGCGGACTTAGGTATCATCTGCTTCACTGACTTACAAACAGCTTTAAAGCCCCCTGTGCACGCAAGACAGCTGCCTTGCGGTGTGTCAGCGAGGCCTGGGGCTCCATCTTCACACTGCCCAGCCTCTGCGCCACCAGCTTTACAAATTAAGCTTCCAAGTCATCACTGAAATGGGGCCAAGGCCTTAAAAAACAAAAAATTCAAACTCCACTGATCTTGCCTGCTGCCTTCATTTTGCAGATACAGAGCCTGAATTCGAGAGAGGGTGGTCGACATCCTCAGCAGTACTGGGGCCCAGATCGCCTGCTTCCCACCTGCACTCTTTCTCGAGTGCGACACCAGTACTTAGCAGCTAGGACACGCGAATATGACCCAGAGACTGTTCGGAAGGACAGGCCTCACGACTGGGGCGCCTCCCCTGTGAGGTTTCTGTGAGGATGGAATCAGTTTATTCTCTCTGGGCGTTTAGAACAACGTGAGTTTTATTACTAAGAACCGGGTTAGTGTTTACCCTGCTCATAAAAAGTACACTTTTCTCATCCTTTTGTTCTTTTTTTTTTGTTACTCACTTTGTTCACACAAATGTTCAATTTCTACCAACCACCGGCTTGAGGTTTCAAAAGGGCCCTCAATCCATGCAAGGAGTGACATCAGCCACCCGGGGCCTGAGCGCCGAGTGTGACAGCTGAGGAGGAACATCTGATCCGCACGCAGACCGGGACCTAATGTAAGAACAATTTACACATAATCCCTCCCTCGCCATCTGTCTGGCCCCGAGGAGTTTTATCACCACTACTCATGATGGGCTCATGGAAGCTTCAGCTGCTGGCGCCGGTTGAGGGGAGAGGGAGTTTGTTCCTGTTCCTGTGTGTTGGGCACACATGCGGGAGTAGGTCCTCACGCAGAAGGCAGGGAAAACCAGGACCCCTGGAGCCCTCCTCAGCGCCCATGTGCAGGTCTAGGCGGCATCTCACATGTAGTGGCTGGAGGGTGGCAGGTCCTTGTCCACCTCCACCCAGGGGGCCGGCCCCACCCAGTGGGGGCTGCTGCTCGCTTCTCTTCTGGGACCTCAGCTCCAGGAGAGAGTTCTGACCCCAGAGAGACCTCTCCCCAGCTGCCTGTGGATGAAGAAGCCACTCGTGTGTGCAGGCAAAAGCGAGATCCTTTAAAATTTTTTGAAATTTAATTTTATCACTGCTACCACTTTGCTCACTGAAAACATACCAAAGTATCTGGGGCACAGGGTGACAGCAGACTGGGATGAGGGGGGATGAACTGAAGTCCAGAGGTCGTACATGAACCACCTTTAACGGATTCCCGTTAAAAAGAAAGATGAAAAGTTTTTGTTTTGTTTTTTAATTTGGGTAGGAGGATCAGCACCAAATCATGAGACTAAGAGGACTCTGGGAAGAAGGACAGTGAGTTTGATTAAGAAGAAGAAGGAGTGAAGGGCAGTAGTTATACATTTAATCTCTGTGTAGCACTGATTTCCCGTCTTTATTTGTTCTGTGAGAATGAACTCCCAGGATCTCTCATTAACATTATTCCGTGTCCACAGGCCACACCGCTAGGTGAGAACACACAACCTCTGCACTGAATGTGGCAATAAAGTCCGTACACTTGAGTTTGAATTTTCTCCATGTCTCCCTTCTTTTTCTTCTTCCTCCCTCAAGTATTTATTAAGTACCTGCCAGTGCTGGGCATTTTTCTAAGCTCTGAGGATGAAATGAGCCCCCATCTTCACGAGGCTGACAAACTGGTACTGGCCCGACTTGGCAATGTGGCCCACGCGTTGAATTTGTTTGGGACATCGCAGCAGTCTGGGGGAAAGCAACACCTGAAGTCTCACGTCATTGTGCCTCGTTAGGATTGTTACCAAGACCCTGAAAGATGGGCTGCAACGCAGCAGACAGGAAGCTGTGGAAGAACAACACTGCTCGTTCATTTCATGATATAATCAAAGAAACCAAATCCCACAAGGGGCAGAAGCAACTGGAAGACCAGGGCTCCCATCTGACTTTCCTCTGATGTGACCAACCACCTCAAACAAGTTCCTCCACACTGTTAAGCCTCTGTGCCCTCCTCTGTAAAGGAAGCACCATCCCTCCTGCTTTCAGAGGACAGTTGTGAGGTGGAAAGGGATCGTATGTAAGGAGAGACTTCATGAATTAGCATAAGTGTTTGACCTATTGTCATGAAAAGTGTGAGGGAGGTCACATCGAGTCACAGCTGGGAACACAAAATGTCAAGAGATGCTTGCTTACCACCCCATGAAGTCTCATGACAGGGCGTGTGAGAAACAAGGCCCCCACTTCACGTGAAAAAGGATTTTTCCATTTCTCACTTTCTCTTCCTTCTACAGTATTAACCACACAGTTGCTAGGAAAGCAACATATAGATGCACTCCAATTAAAGGAAACTTTATCTTTACAAAATGAATATAGTGGGACCCTTTTAAGTAACACGTTTACATGCTTAGACAAAAATTCAGCAGTTTACTAAAAGCTGTTTTATACACAACTTATAAAGTGCGCCGTACACATATTCTGGTGTATGTGTATTTGGTTGCTATTTTACCAAGTTTTAAACAATAGTTTCAAAAGCACCTAGGTTTCAGCTATTTTTGAAAATAGCATTTCTGCTAGAATATCACAGTTCTGATATTACTCCTCAGAACTGGATTACTACCATCTCATAAAATAAATGGCCAGCACGGTATCAGCAGCACTGTTTTGTAAGAGTCAGCTGAAGACTAGGGTGGACTGAACTACCTTCTGAAAAATGGGCAGGGCGCACTAGGCCGCTGTGTTGCTCAGAAATGCTACTCTCCGGTTCGCAAAATCTCCGGAAGACACTCTACTTTGAGGAAGCTCTTTGTCCATTGTCTTGTTCCTGTCTAGCTTTCAGTAGTAACAGTCCTTTCTGACTCAAGGCTGAGACTCACACCTGGTCACGAATGTGGGCGGCCTTACAAGTAACGGCCTTAATGTTCCCACCACCTGGATCATCGCTTTGTTCCCCGACAGTAATATGTGCAGCTTAATGGTCTTGTGCTGAAGGAGGCGGAGTCATTATCTGTGATTTATTATTCTCTGAAGACAGGGTCCTCCACCTTCAGGTCGTCCTTGAGTGGCCAGTGAGAAGCAGGGGTCCCTGCAAGCTCACGGGCAGGTTTTGCAAACCCAAGCACAGGGCCCAGACAATTGAAAGCGCTGCTAGAATTAGCTGTTAATGGATGCTTCCACGAAGTAATTCTGCATCCTTATTTCTAGACATAAATCTGCTTATTAAAAATAAGATTTATTTCATCCTTCCTCATAAGGGAAAAAAGCTTTGTGTAAGAGACACCCAGTGGAACACTGTGTTTTGCTTGTTTCCTGAAGAGATCAGCTGGCAGGAAGGAACAGAAAAAATACAGGAAAAAATGTCCAATCCCTGCACTAACTAACTCAGTTCTTCACTCTTAGTGTTGTTATTATTAGCATCATTATTATTATTTGTCTTCCCTTTTCAGCAGCCAGGGATTGAGAGAAAATAAAATAAAAGGGCAAAAAAATGGTTTAGTGGAAATTAATGTGCATGCCCTAGTCTGCTGGAGATTAAGCAGCTTCTAAGCACCCACCCAATGGAGTGCTGGAAATCTGCTAACACCCCAGCTTCTCGTGATGCCCTTCCGGAAACAACCAGGTTTCCTACAGGCAGCCACGACCAGCTATTTGACTGGGTTTGCCAGGGGAATACATTTCTGCCCAATGAACTTCTAGCAAGAAGAGTTTCTTGGACAGAGTAAGATCGTGGAAGAAAGTTCTGGAAGCAACTTTAAAGCTCCGGCTCAGCACCTGCCTGGGCACCAGAGCACGTGGTGGGGTCCTGCTGCAGCCGCCAAGTGCCCCACATTGCTGGGCTGTGGGCTACGCGACAACGAAGGAGGATTCCCAGTGAGTGCGCACGTGCGGCCTGTTGGAGAAAACATCTGAGTGCCCAGCATAGCTTGGGTCTTCGAGGCACAGAAACAACTGTTTATTTTTGCTTGTTGCTTTGGAAAACTTTGTGTTTTCAATACTTCTTCAATAGTTAAAATTCAGCGTGGGAAGGGCCAGTAGTCAGAGCACGTGGGCAGCACAGGAACCTGAGGCCGGACGCTGCCGCCACCCGGCTCACCTGCTGAGAGACAGCACAGGAGCAGGCAAGCTGGCTGAGAACTCCGGGTCAGAACGCCGCTTCTCCCCATTACTAACCTTAAAAGTGGACCACTCGTGTCGTCTCTCAGAGCTTCAGTCTGTTATTCTTAAATCGACACAGACGTAAAGCCAACCCCTCAAGTCCTGAAAGCATCCACCCAAGGAGTTAAGGGGATGCTGGGAAGAACACCAGCTTAGCAGGCAAGTCCTCGTGTATTATCACGTGCTTACAGCTACTGTTCAGAAGCACAGTCCATTACCCTTCCACCATCTCTTCTTCACGATTGTTCCTCTGTGTTACTACTTTGTGGCATTCTTGTCCTGCGTTTGAAAAAATTTAAAGGGCAAGATAGCATTGACAGGGTGTTGATTATACACCAGACACAGTGGCCAATGGGTTAGGTCATACATGATATCTCATATAAAATGTACAATAACCCTCTGAAGTCGTGTCACTACCTCCATTTCACCAGTGGGGAAACTGAGGGCTGCAGGCTTTAAACAACTTTCCTAAGAAGACAGATGTACCTAGAAAGTGCTGGAGTCCTAATGGAAAACTTTTTCTGTGGCTACATCACTCTGTCATCTACAATGTGATTTTAAACTCCATCTCCCCCTGACGTAAGGTCTTCCATTCATTCCACAAATATTTACCAAGTCTCTTCAATATCCAAGACATTGTTTTCCCTATGGTATTAGCAGTTTTTTCAAAAACCCAGTGACTTTTTGCTTCGTAAGTTGTAATCGCCTTCTCCTGAGTAACCTGCTTTTGGATCACAATTCAGGAGCCAAGTGCAATTATTTGGCAAGAATCATATTTGCCTCATGAGCCTCCAATTAATTACAAACTCCTTCTCTTCTTTCTAATTAAATTCTTTCTCTTCCAAATCTTAATTTTTGTTCACAATCAAAATACTCCTTATAAACCAGCAAAACCAGGTTTGTGGTCATGTGTGTGCTTTTTAAAATTAAGCTCTAAATAATTAGGAAAATATCAGTTATCGAATCTAACTTTCATAAGTAAAAATTCTCTTCAAAAGTATTATTGTAACTTCCAGGAGACCCTAAATACCAAGCTTACTCAAACAGATTTCCCTGTCTTTCACACTCCTGCCATGGGAGTCGATACCTCCAATCAGATCACTGCAATTAGATACGCAAGTGTCCTTTTAGGACTTAATATTCACTGCACAGGGGACAGTCTCCCTAACCCAAGCCACTCTTGTTCTGCTGATTTCTTCGAATAACGAATGGTAAGTAGACACAAAACTCAGTTCCTATACTGGATATTACTAGATGGGCTATTTCATTATAACTGCAGGGAGTAGAGAGTAGAAGCAACACTCAGGTTTTCATTTAGTTCCCTTCTTTCCAGTTTGCAGGGAGGCACTAATAGAGGAGGAACTCAATAGATCTGTGATTCTACCCATTTTAACTCAGAAGGAACTTGCACTTTTTCCTCTTCCTAGTTCCCCATTCTGGATCACAGCTCAGGAAGGAAGGAGGGAAGACACAAAGCTCCCAGATTCAGGAATTCATTTCGTGCATCATCCCATTCTAAAAATTACTTCCTACTTTACTTGATGGATGATACGAATCATCATTTTTCTAGTGAACGAGGCAGAGTCAGGAAACAGAATTAGCTCATAAATCTCAGCGGCTAATCAAAATGCCTTCGGTGGTGGCTGAGGAGCTCTGCCACTCAGAGTCGCTCGTTACTTAACTGCCACCGAAGTGTGCCCAGACCTCTTCAGAGGAAGAATAACTCCCTTGAGCACTTTGGCAGCAGCGAACCTCACTCAATCCACCAACGAGGGACTCGGCCAAGTCAGGATGGCCGAGAGCAGATTTTCCACGGTCTGGTCTCAACAGGAATTGTCTCGTTCTGTTTTCATTTAAATCAGCTGCACACTTGACCACCCAGAGGAGCCAGTGTTTCTATTTAAGAACAGGCATGGCATTTCAGTATTACATTTCAGTTTGTTTGTACTGTGCTCATAGTTTAAGACCATAAGCCTTCTGGAAAGAGTGTATGTATTTCTGGACGTCTCTATTTTGCTCAGTAGGTAATGGTGACACGGAGGTGGCGCTGCCCTGAAGGAGCAGCCGTCTCACAGGCAGTTAATGCTGTTCTAATCCTTAGGAAAGAATGTTGAAAGGGTATTCAGCTATGACTCATTTTATAGGGTGGTTAGGTTCCGTAAAGATGCATGTGCCTTACGTTATACTCGGAATAAACGGGGACAGTTTCACTTAAAACATTATTTTATCCTCTTTTTAAAAAAAATTCTCTTAAAGCCCAACTTCTGGAGATTCATCAAAGCCCAGTTGTTCTGTTGAGAGAGGGGGAGGGGCACGTGGGCACCTTGACCCCTCACGGCACCATGGCCGTCCCCTGGCCGCTCCAACCCTGAGGCTCTTCTAGAAAACTCCTACATCTACTTAGAGGACATGTTTTTAAAGACCTGTCCCATGGTAACCAGTGGGGAATTATAGGATTGAACAAAAGATCATTCTAGTATGTTACCCCTCAACCTAGATTTCACTCAGTGGACTTGCGTCATCACGGGCCACTTAAAGGTGCCGACAGTTTATGTGAGACTCCTTAGCCTCTCCATCTTGGACCTGACATTCCTTGGGCGTTTTCAGTCTGAAAGGCCAATGGTCTGCTTTGCAGCATTGCTGAGAGGAGGCTGCAATGTGTGAATGACTTGTTCTTTGTGCAGCTGGTGAAGGAGAAAAGCCAAAAGCGGTTCAAGGAGGCCTTAGCAAACCCTTTCTCCTCCCCTCCCCTCCCTCCCTCTCTCCTCCTGCCCAAACTTTTCGAGGTGGTTTGGGAGGAAGAGCCATGGTTTGCCTGTCACTGGAGACAAACTCTCCTCTCTCCTCCCAGGGTCAGGAAATGAACTTGAGGCACTAACGCTGCCACAGGAACCCATGCAACTGCCCCGGAGCCGTTCCGAGGACCAGCCCTGCAGAGTCAACGTCAAGTAGCATTCTGTCTTCTCCAGGATGTGGGTCATGAGATCAAACCAAGGACTTGGGGAAATGCTTATGGAGGTCACCATTTCCACCATTAGCTAATGACTCTTTTTCGTAGGTTAAAAATCCAGCAAGGCGTTGGAAAGCTCTGAATAGGACTATTAACTTTTGGAGGTGGGATTTGAAAAGATGGGTGTTTGTTTTTCACAGTGGCACCAACCACCCGACTGCGTGTCCTCATCTGGGATTTATACTCCAGCCTTCATCCCAGCTGACCCAGGCTTGTTTAGTTCAACAGTCCGAACTTTCTCTTCTTCCACGTCCAGGTGGTTTCATCTCCACTTGCACGAAACCAGGTATGTTCTGCCATGGAAGTTTTACCTGAAGTTCCACCTTCTCCACGAAGCTCCTGATGCTCTCAATGGACTCCTCGGAGAACATTCCTTGCAGAACTGAACTGCTCTCAAGGTAGCACCTTACAAATTTCTCCTTGCTTGCTGGTTGGGTGTTTTATATGTGCAAAGTTTGGCTCTACTCACTCAAGCCTCCTTTCTCTCAAGAAGCAAGTCATATAATGTATGTGGTAAATATGCAGATATATGTATGCACACCTGCATATATACAGATATATACTTATCCAACTATGTACATGTACCACAGAATTCTGTGCCAGGCACAGAGTAGGTATTCAAGCATTTACTGAACTGAATTAAATTCAAAACTGTCAGTTATGTCAATGAATAAGAAAAATACCTTGTTTAATAATTTACCATCTTCTAAAAGAAGCAGTAAACTGGAAAGAGAGGGTTGAGACCTGGTTTTCATTGTTAACTGTCCTTATTATATAAACATTTTAGAGTTGACCCTAACAGTGCATCTATCAATATAAACACAATTCATTTTGAAATTTTTCACCAAAATACTTGTCATTTTTCAAAAAGCTTCATGGGTAAGCCATGAGCATACCTGTTCTTTCCTAAAAATCAATTCCTTTAACAATAAAACTCTGAGGCTTTAGGGAAAGATCTAGGCAGGAGACAGGCCTTAGAAATAAGAATCGTGGTAAGAGGCTGAGAAGTGAATGGCGCACAGGGAGTGACAGTGGGAGGCTTGGGAGCTTTACCACTGAGGGTCCGAGCGTGCTCATGCGCGAGAGCGTGCCTGCTGTTGGTGCAGCTCGCATTTACCTGAACACCCCAGGCAGGAGCACTCTCATCTCCGCCCCGTCCTCTGAGCTCCCACAGCACCTCAGTTAACCTTGCAGAACAGCGCTTACCATGCTTTCAAAGGACTTGGTTCCCTGCCCGTCTCTCCCACTAGACTATGCTCACCTTGAGGAAAGGCACTGTGATGTGCTTGTGTATTTATCCTTACCGCCCAGCACAGTGCCTTTGGTGTAGAAGATACACAAGTAATTGCTGTGAGTAATAAGTGAGCAAATAATTGAATGACTAAAGGAAAAAAGAGAAGAACAAAGGAACGAGAAGGTTCCTCCTAGGAAAGCTGATTGCTCCTAAGTTATCATCAGCTATGCCAAGTTCCTTAATTCCACAAACTCATGCGTCCCTCCAGATGTAGAGGAAGGAGGAAGACGTTCATACATTAATAGGACTGTCTTTTGTAAACTTGGAACTTTGTCCCCAGATTCCATTTTTCATTGATGCTATCATAATAGTTTCCTCCCAGTAAGTGTTCTGGCAGATCTGAAAACTAGTTGAGCTCGGGTAAAATTAAAATCTTTTTAAAAACACTGTTTTTGTAGCACTTTTGATTGTAATGTTATGGTTTTGTCATAGAAGAACAATTCTATTGATTCTAGTTATTTTATGTGGATTTCTACCGAAGTATAGAAAATGTGTCTAAACCTCACATCATTAAGGTATTTTTATGCCTTTATATAATGAACAACATGAAAGAAGCCACCCAACAGATTTGCTTCTTGAAATTTCTCACTGCTGAGATTCTGAGAAGTGTTTCTGACACAAGTAATCTCCCCCACACATAATCAACACAGAAGCACCCCAATCACATGAAACCAGGTGCTCATTGCTGACCTCCACTCTAAGCGAAATCCCTGAAGTGTAAGTTAAAGTTAAAAGCCCTGAGATGGACTTTACTGGTGGAGGAAAAAAATGACATTACATCCTATGACATTCTAGTTCCTTTTCCTATCCAGTTTACACTGTTCTCCGCAATGACAGGTACTTGGACTTGAGGTGACACGCTTATGCTGCAGCCCATTTCCAAGTGTCAACAATAGACTTGTAGGGGAAAAAAAAAAAAACATGCTGAATGGCAACCCTAGGACCAAATTTATCAAACCACAGTCACCAATGTATCAGAGGATTACACATGTATGCTATATTCTGTATAAAGTCTCAACCGTGAAAAGAGGGCCCAAAGTGGTTGGGTGTCACGAGATTGCTTTTCAAGCAGCCTCCCAGACAGACATCACCTTGATGAGCTTCCCACAGTCTGGAATTCATCCATGGCCTGGCAGGCTCGCAACCTGATCTATCAGCAAAGCTGGAGCAAAGTCACACATCAGTGGTGCGCTTACACCTCCAAGAACACAAAACTCTGCAGACTGATGATATCAAGAGGCCCCTACGAGAATTTACAATGAGGACCACTGGCGTCAGAGCTGGGGCGAGTCTGCGTGGAGAGCAGCATCGTCATCGGGTTACTAGGTGATGAGAAGCTGGGATGGAGGGAATGCATTAAATAAATCAAATGCAAGAGTGGAATTCAGAGTCTAGTTGATTCACCCTGTCCACACCAGAGACAGGTGACCGAGCAGCCACGGAGGCACCTCTCTGGGGTGGCACTGGCTGGGAACTGCAGACCTGCCTGTGTAGCTGGAGCATTCCTCTCGTGACTGACATGGTTTGCTGTAGCTACGTTATATCTAATCCTGGGAGACAATTAGTTTCCTATGGTGACATCTGCACTCTCTGCCAATGTAATATGAAGGAATCATCCAGTTCATACACTCTTCTTTTTATTTATTTCTCCTTGCCGTTCTTTTCCATCCACGCCAGCACCACCGCACACAGATCTAGGTCCTCATCTCCTTAAGGCAGGGGCCTCCTCAGCTACTTACCTCAAAGCTGACCCATTGCCCAACTCCAAGGACCGTTGTTACAGAAATCTACCTTAAATTAGGACTTGATATGTGTCTTTTCCCATTTTGCTCCTACACACAGGCCGGAAACTCTCAGTGACTCCTACTGCCTTCAAAGTTAAGTTCAAATTGCTTAGCCTGCCATTCAAATTCCTTCACATCAGTGCCCAATTTATTATCATTTTTTCTACTTCATAAACCTTCTACTCCCGTCAAATCTATTATCCCTTAATCTTCTAGTGTACCCCTAAATCCATGCTTCTCCTCATTCTTGGGGTCCACTCAAGAACTGCCTTACCCATGAAGATATCTCTAAAAGTCCAAATTTGAAATTGATCTTTCCAGTTATTAGATTCATTTAATATTTAGCGTGTTTGGAAAATAAGTATCATAGGTTGATATACTACCTGCTCAATTAGAATAAACAACTTACAGGAGGGAACAGTACATTTTGCCTTTGTTATATTCTTGTTTCTTTGGTTCCTTGATATCAGGGATGCTCAAAAATAGGAGCTTAGAACTGGCCCCACCCACTTGCAGGTGAAACTACTGAATGTCCTTTAGAACCTGAGATGGAACTGGAGGAGAATCACCCCTCACTGAAGGAGTGATTGCAGGAGATCCGTGTACTCCCTCCCATCCTCGTTTGCTCTCCCGTCTGTTGACTGGCACAGTTGAAAACACCTTTCAACTCCTATTAGTCTCACTGTCTATCTCAAAAGTAGAGGGATAGCTTTAGAAATGGACGTGATCTCTGATATATAGAGTTGTCATCAGAACCTTAAACAGCAAGAACGATACAGGAGGTAGTAATACAGGAAAGTGTAACAAAGAGGTCCCTTCAATATGACAGTGGAGTTGATAAAAGTCTTCGGTACAGAAAATGAGAAGTCAGGTTTTAGTTATGTTGACATAACAAAGGGATCAAGAAGGGCATAGCCTTAAATATTTTAGCTGTCATTTAGCTTTTCTGCATTCTTGTTGCATAAACATACCTTGGTCTCAAGCCTCATTGGAAAGTGCTTTAAAAAGAGTGCCTGACATTGGTCCAATGTAATGAGCTAATCTGCAGGAGTATCTAAGAAGACACGGTTTCTTTCATTTCATACCACAGCACTGCTGCTCATGGGGAGGGCATCCAGAACGTTGTCAACAGGGTCTTCTGTGATTATGAAAGACGTGGAAATACCCACATCGGCTCACATTTCCTGGAATTTGGCAACCCCACATCAGAAATGTTGGGGAACCATCTGGCTAAGTCTTGAAAGTAGGAAGGAGAAACCTAATTCAAAGTGGAGTAAAGGTGATAATCTTCCCTAGGAAGGAGGGAATTGCCAGATTAAACAAAGATAATTGAGCCTGATTAGTTAATTATAAAAATGTAACCACAATAAAATGGTGTATTTGTAGTGAATAAAAGAATAAGCTGTGATAAAATAAAGAATAATACTTTCCTGGGCAAGAAAAATTTAATTCTTAGAGGTAGGAGATCAAGAAAGAATTTGTAAGGTCTCTGATTGTTTTCCTAATATTAAAAAATACTAGAGACTAATTATGCTTACACTGAATGAAAATTATCATCATATAGCCTATTATTTAACATACAGATTAATGTAAGATATTAGAAGATAGAATTTAGTTACATAGATCTAACATTACAAAAACACACAATTTCTAAAAACTTCACATTCCTAGGAGAAGTGTTTTCCATTGGTGAGTGTCGATGTCTTTCTTTCCCTTTTGGGGTGGAGTCCTTGAGTCTAACACATCTTCACACAGACTCATGAGCAGCAGACAGGAGTGTGGAAGCCATTTCACAGATTCCCGTCACTGCCCAGAGGAATCCCAGTAAAGACACCGACTACAGAGAAGGTGCCCGTTTCTTCTGATTTGTAAATATGGACAAAGAGGGGCTTCCAGAGCTTCCTCTAAAACCCTTGTCAGTTCACCAACAGACAGATTTTTAGCCCATAATTTAGGTTTTTAGGTACTGCAATGCTCACAATCCATTGACAAGATTTTACTGTGAATTGTGGTCACGGGCTGTTGGCTGCCGGTGAGAGGAAGCTCCAGGGCCTGTGATCATGGAATCTACTCAGTCTTATATCTGGAAATGTGGTTTTGTTTCACAATCTAGTCTTCTATGTTTGCTGTTTTTAAACAAGGTACTCCGTTTAGCCACATAATTTAGGCTGCATTTAAATAGTTAGGCCTGTTCTGAAGCAGAGCTGTGGGGTGAAGAATTAACTACTGCCTTTTTTTTTCTGGATCCCACCTTCCTGGTGAGAGTTTCTAACTAGCATGTAGATTTTCACCACTTTTAATAAGCTCAAAAATCAAAAAGATTTTTCTCTTTTGCATAACAAAAATCTTCCCTAGGAAAAATATACTCATTATCTACCTCCTACACACACAAAAAAGGTTTTCCACCTTAACTTCCCATGTACCCACAGAGTAATCCACATTTAAAATGAATTATTTTCACAACTTGAAAAATAGAAGAAAACAGACTTTTAAGAGGTCAAGCTTTCTACTCTGTGCTATTTTTAAGAATTACATTTTTTAACAACATGATAGTATCTTTTGATTCTGAAAATTTAAGTTATGGTAGAAGTATTTGGGACTCTAAAATTGTGTATGCTTTTCTGCTGCCTTCCAAAGCAGAAGTTAATCAAAAGGCTATCAGGACTTAAAATATCACCTCGAAACCCACTGTAAGAATAATTTTCATTATACGGAGATCAGTCCGATAGAACAGATGTGGTTTTACAACCTTTAAAGTCTATGATTCAAATTTTGTTTCTCCCTAGGTCTCGTGCTTCAATGGCTTCTAAGAAACGTGGATGGATGAGTTGACTGCATACCTACAAGATTGCTAGTATGTTCCCTTCCTCTTCTAATCAAGTTTTTACAAATGCAGCAAAGCAGCAACAATGCCATCAGGAAAACACATGCCATAAATCTTAATATTTGATATGTCGTGCATCATTTTATAATCCAGTGTTTAATCTTGGCAAAATAAAATTTCTGAAAAACAAATAAGACCTCCAAACGTCCTCTTTTGAATAATTATTTTATATATCCTTGAAGATTTGAATAAAAAAATCATAAAGCTTTGGGCACATGTCAGAGAACAATTGAAATGCGATCAGTAACTGAAGCCTAGAAAACTATGGGAAATGAAATGTTTAAAGTTTTAAAATATTTATTAATAGAACGATGTATGCTTAAAAGCATGTTTCTATTAATCTATTTTGCAAAAGATACCTTCATTTTATTAACTCAGACATCTCCACAGCAAAGTAATCTTTTATGAGACTATGAAGTGAGCTCACAAATATTTTCTGTACTGAGTTTATAAAAATATTCCCTTTGAAGCAGCCCACAGAGAAAACATGTGACGTTGTGTCGGACTATGGATGAAGTGAGAGTTAAATTCAACATGAAACATGAAAGCATTGCCGTCACCGTACCTTGTCCTTGGGTCACTCCGTAAAACTCCGCTGCTATCCTCGCCGCCTCTTTGCGGTTGCCCTTGACGATGTAGAAGTGACTGAGGATGGCCAGGCTGATTTTCACAAACAGCTTGAAACAGAACAGCGAGAGGATCGTGAAGTAGACATTGGATAACTGTTGAGCAAATGGTCGGCTTTCTTCTAACACCGACATGGCTGCACAGGAATCTGCCGCGGTGGCAGCGAGAGCCAAGTCCCCGAATGTGCCTGGCTCTCGTCCGGGATGCTCCTGAACAGCTGGTCCTGCGGAAAGAGTATCAGCTGGTAACGATGCCTCCAGCTCCAAATATTTATACTGCCCACGCGAGCTCTCTGCAGGCTCCGATTGGTCTGAGCATGTTCCTGGGAGGCAACTGCACGCAACACGTGCCCCATTGCAAGACTCCTGACTTTCCATTCTCAAAATAAACAGACACTCCACCTCTCTGCTCTGAATTCCAAAATCCGGGTATTGAAGTTTATATACAGGTTGCTTCCTTTAAAAAAAAATGTTTTCGTATGCAGTCAGCATGAACACATTGAAGACTCTGTGTATGGGTTCCGGTTGCTAATGTAAATGATATTCACATTAGCAAGGTAAAACTGAGTCTATCAGTTCAAGCCTTGAAAATGGTCCTATTTGTAGATCATGAACTAAATCCTCAAACAGTCCACGACTGGATGATCCAAACAGCGACTCACCAAACTAGCTGATTGTGCAGCTTTGACTGTTGTCAGAAAAAAAAAAAAAATTATACGTGGGTTGAGTGGAAGGCCATAGAATAATAGGTTTTGTCTGTTCATTCATCCAGTGAAATTTTTTTTTAGATTTTATTTATTTTGTTTTATTTTTAGAGAGGAGAAGGGAAGGAGAAAGAGAAGGAGAAAAATGTCGGCATGCGAGAGAAACATCCATCGGTTGCCTCTTGCACACCCCCAACTGGGGACCTGGCCAGCAACACAGGACGGGGAATCGACCAGTGACCGTTGGGTTTACAGGCTGGCGCTCAATCCCCTGGGCCATGCCAGCCAGGGCTGCAGTGGAAAACTTTTAAAAAACACCTACTATGTGTCAAACATTTTACTGAGAAAAATATAATATCCCTGCCATGAGGATCTCATAGTCTAAAGGAAGAACAGACAAGAAGACATCAGACAAATCCAGTGAGGACAGGGTATAGTGGGAGCACAAACAGGAAGGGCCTAATCCTGGTAGAGAAAAGTCAGAGAAGGCTTCCTGGAGGAGGTGGCATCTATAGAGGAATACCAAGTAAACACAAGTGTTTCATCTAGACTGCCCCAAACCAAGCAAAACAATGTACTTTTTGGGCCTACAATTTTTGTTAACCTTAATCTGATGTATTTTATGAATGAAATGAAAATGTTTATAAGGGCATATTTTAAAAAGAGAAATAGAGTAAATTATTAAGAACAATAATGAAAAGTGGCAATATTTTGTACATAAGTCAAAAATAATATGACAAAATATAAAATGGCATAGCATAGAGAGAGTTAATTTATACATTTATGTGACCAAGTTTGGGGCCTATTAATTGTTGTACTGTTTCTCAATTCTTCTGAGAAGCCCCAGAATAATAAAAAAAAGACATAAGAAAATAGAAGTGGTTCCTCTTGAAATCAAGAAGCATATTAGTGATTGGTCAGTTTGGTAAGTGATGGGTGCTTAATGTATGCTTTTGGAGTAGACTGGTGTACATAAAACATTCCTAAGACAACGGAGGCATTGCTGTAAAATGAGAATGTCAAATAATGCAGGCTGCTGCTTCCCTTGGTGACTGAGTGGCACTCAGAAAAATAAATCAGGTCAATACGTTAGAAGGAAACCACTGAGCTCCTCATAAAAATGGCCCTTGGGATGTTTATAGGCAGAGGACTAGGCTGAGTGGCCACTAGTGGACCCAGTGACCAATTCCCATGTGTTTTGTGAGTCAATGAAACTGACTTCAAAGGACCGAAGATAAAGTCACTAAATGTCCCTCTGGCAGCTGTGGTGCGAGCGTGCCAACTAGGCTTCCCTTGGCGGGCGGCGGCCACCGCACGCGCACAGGCCGGGCCTGGACAGCTGGCCATCACAATGCTCTGAGTCACCACGCTCGCCCGCTTCCACTTGCCACCGTTACCCGCAATCCCGCCCGCAGCCCGTCTAACGTTTCAGCCCCTCCTCTGACCGGTAAGCGCTGTTATGGGAATCTCCCCATCGGTTCGTCAGGGGCCTAAACTCCTTGGGGTTGAGGAACACTTCGAGTTCAATGAGGCGGCTATCTCTGGGAATTACATTTAAATCCCTATAGTTTTACTACTAGAAAAATACTACAGTATTTAGGATTTTATGCCAAGATGTTGGGTTGTATTTTAATGAGTTCTTATATTCCCACCTCTATTTTCTGTGTTGGTATATACATTCCTTTGGCAACTGTTACCATCTCTCATTCTATTAATCAATAAAAGTTAAAACTAAATAGCTCACCGTCAGTGAACTCATCAAATATAAACTAGATGCTGTGTTTTTCACACTACAGACCCCTCCAAATAACACCATAAATTATTAATATTTAAAAACCCACCTGAAACACAGGGTGCCCCTATTTTCTCAGCATGAACACTTTCTTAAAAGTAAAATATTGATTAGTGATGCTAGTTATTTAATGAGATAATACTTTCACAATTTCTGTTGTTGAGAGGGTGTGGAGGAGGGATTTGGTTGCCAGTATATTACAATGGCTCTCATCTTGTTAGTTTTAATCAATCAGCCAATCAATCAAACCAAAATCGAGGTCAATAATTGTGTTCCCATAATGGGTGGTGTGAGAAAGGTTAAATACACAGGAAGAAAGAAATCATTATTTAGAGTCTGCTGTATGCTACATGAATCCTCTCATTTACTAACCCTGTCTCAGAGGGGTCACTGTTATTATCTAATTTTAAAGATGAAAGTCGGTTGCAGACAGCTTTGTGACCTGAAAAACTTCCTTATGAGCAATAGCACTATTTGAACGTAGTTCCTACTCTAAACTATATGCTCTAAGTTACTGCTCATACTTTCTACTATGAAGCACTTGCCATCAGAATGAGCAAGTGTGACTTATGCATAGAGAATGAGACCATCACCCAGACTCACACACACACACAAACATGCACACACATTAAGGGGATCAGTCAGATTGTATTTAATCAGGGACCTAAATTAGTCCCTGAATTAAGTAGGGCAGGCTACTAATTCACGTGATGATTCCGTGAGACGGAATCTTGTGTGCTTTAGACTGTGTGTCAGGGAGCTTCCATTCTTGTGGAGCAGCCATACAATAATAATTTAAAAGATGAATAAAGGCTGTGGTGAGTGTGGTGCAGGAAATTCATGCAGTGCTGTGGAAAGGGTAACAGAGGGGACCCACAATTCGGACGGTGCTGAGACACCTTTCAGAGAAGGAGGCAGTTAAGCAGAGACCTGAAGAATGAGAGAGCGGGCCAGAAGAGTGGCAGGGAGGAAGGATTGGGGATGGCACAGAGGTGCAGCTGGGTGGGAGGAGGAAAGGATTTGATTTCCAAGGACCTGACAGAGGACTGTGTGGAGCCTGAGTGAGGGGCGTGCGGCACGAGAGGACCGACTACAGGAGTGGGCAGGAGCATTGGTTTAGGGCCATGGAGGGCGGGTGCGAACACCCAGACCCCCCTGGGTGGAAGCATTTCTTCCCCCAGTTGGTGGCGCTGCTTGCTGGTGCCCTCCACTGTCAGCCTTTCTGGGAACTGCCTGTGGCTTTACCTGCTAACCCTCCCCTACGCTGGCTCTGTCCCTGAGCTTCTTTTTGATGCATCCAGAGCAGAAGGCAGCATGACAATAACCACACGGGATTTTACTGTAAGGTAATGGAAGGTGATTGAAAGGCATTAGCAAAAGCAAGAGAGGACCATTTTAGCGGTGTACATAGAATTACAGAAGGCAGGGCAGAACCAGAGGGCTATCAATGGTGGCTGGAGCTAGGGTAATGGAGGTAAAAAATGAGAAAAGTGGGCCAGTGCAAGACACACTTAGGGGTGGAATTAATCAAATTTGTCAATTAACTGGATGGTGAACAAAAGGAAGGCATCAGAAAATAATAGCAAAGCCAGGGCACAGTGAAATGTTGGATATGCCACAGCACAAAACTCAGGGCACTGCCGCTTTCTCAAGCTTGGATACAACAGTGCAACAGAAAGAACTGGGGAAAGACGCCAGTGCTGAATGTCTTGAGAAATATTTTGGGGCTTCATTCTAGAAAATTGTCCCCCCAAAAATATGCAATCAGTATAAAGTTTAAAACACAGCCATGGATGATTATGGGCCCTATACTCCAGTTCTGTATATTACATGGTGCTTGTCTAATAAATTATGGGCAACTAGCTTCCAGGTGGCACTTTGACACTATGCTGAGCCTAAAAACTGTAAACCAAATTATCAGGCAGGGAGAAGACATGCTCCATGTTCATTGTAGTGAACCAGCACAGTCTTAGAGGTCAATAACGGCTTGATATTCCAGAAAATGGATAAGTCTAAGATACACAATGCCATTTTTTAAAATAGGCATTACACAAGGTCGGTCTTTGTGAAAGGCTGGAATAAAAGAAATTAAATGACACAGAATTGTTGAGAGGCTGCCTCATCTGACCTCAGACCAGAGCTGTTTCTACGGTGACCTAGAAGGTCCTGCTGCCGCCAGTGACCATTGAGACCACACTGTCTCTGCTGTGGTTCTGGAAGCTGCTTTACTGTCCCTCAAACTCAGAGACACCCATGCCTACAAACCTGAATGCCAGGTCCCTGTTTTCTCACGCAGCCAATCAACTCGAAGTTTCATTAACCCCTATCTGATTGGTGAAATCTAAGTCACATGTCTGTACCCTGGCAGCAAGGAGTTCTGGGAAATGTAGTTTTCTAGGTGCTTCGTTGAGGAGGCAGCATGCATAGTACCTGGGAACTTAGCACCATATGGAGAAAGCACTGAAAACTTGACGTGGGGTGGTGAACACTCAATGCAGGGTACCGATGATGTGTTGTGGAACTGTGCACCTGAAACTTGTGTAATTTTGTTAACCAGTGTCACTCCGACAAATTCAGTAAAAAAGAAAAAGAATATTTAGGTAGACATGAATGACAGATGCCCACTGTAATTAACATTCCAAAATCTTCACCGAAGCCCAATTGATTCCATCTTCAATTAACTCAGTTACTCACTGAACAGCGAATATTTAAGTAATACACAAAGTTAGGTACCAAACACTTGTGGAGGCTTGATTTGAAATGTTCCCTGTGAATAACGATCACGTGGGAACCTGCACTAGTACCTTCAGGATGGATCAGCTGTTAACCTGCTTTTTGGTGAAATCAGATATTTATAAGGCCCTCTTTATTCAGTAAAACTCTGATGGATTAGTTGAGCACATTGGAGAGGGTTGCTGCTTAAGAGACGTGTTCCTCGTGTGTTAGATCTGGGCGGGTCGTCTGATGAAGAGCTTCTGTGCTAATTCCACGAGGTCTTCAAACTGTTTCCTCCTTGCTGAGTCAGGCACAGTGAGGAATCTTCTCCTGCGCCGTGTCTGGGCACCGCCCTCTGGGGCCGCGTGTAGCATGCCGGCGTCAGGGCTGTCTGTTCTCTTTGCCTCTGGAATTCACCTCCCTGCACGTGAGTTTTCAGGAGGCCGACTGCCGAGAGTCATTCTAGCACCTTCCAAAAGCAGCTTTAGGGAGCTGGCCATCGCAGGTCCTGGTGGGAAGCTGTTTGGATCCTTTCAATAGGAATAGAGAATGTGCCTTCTATTGCTCAACTTTCCTTTCAGCGGGTCCTCTTCCTCGTTACCAAATATTATGGTTTGAGGTTGCAATGAAACAGATAGTGGTCGAGTCGTCATCACAGCAAGTCTTCTAGAGAGACAGAATCCTGCTAGCATAATGAGGATCAGGTACCAAAAAATAAACAATAAATAAAATAAAAACCGCAGTGGAAATATCGAGCCAGTGCTTCACGGCCTATTAAATAGATTTCTACTCTTTAAATATGGTCAGCTTAACCAAAAAAAATATGTTTTGACCACCCTAGTAATATCCTATTATATTTAGGGATAGCAATTCTATTAACTTACATGCACATGCACACGCACACACACATATTCATATATATGGTTTGGATATAAATATATATATATATATAGTGTCATTTCTAAATAATTTTAAAATACATTATCTTATATCATTCTTATATAATGCATTGTCTGCACAAAAGCATTGTGTGGGCTGAATGCAGACTGCAAATAAAAACCCTCCCGCCTTCCCTTTCCACACAGGGAAAGGCCATGTGAAGAGACAGCAAGAAGGCACCGTCTGTAATAAGCCAAGAAGGGAGGTCTCTCCATAAACCAATCTTGATGGCACCTTGGCCTTGGACTTCCAGCCTCCTGAACTGGGAGAAAATATAGTCGTTGTTCAAGCTCCCCATCCCCCCACCTCCCCAGTCTGTGGTATTTTGTCATGGCGGCCCTCGAGGACCCATACAGCCCCTATGAGGAGACAGTGCTAATCGCTCCATCTTACAAACAAGGAAAGAGGCCCAGGAGAGGTGTAATAATTTGCCCAAGGTCAAAAAGCAGACGGCAGCATAATTTCCAGCAGACTCCATGGCTACAAGATCAGTCAAAATACATTAGGGAAGGTTTGAAAAGAAGTGCAAAAGGGAGAATGTTTCAGACGCAGAGGTCCAGTTTGTAAGGATACAGCAGGGCTGCCTGGACAGTGGTGACGCTGCTGGGTTACAGACGCTGAGAGAAGCAACCTTGTAGGGGCATCGCGTGGCTCGGGAGGGGCAGAATGAGTTTTCATCTGTTCTTTGAGGCCAGGTGACCTTGGGAGCCAACTCAGGAAGAATTTTCCAGCTGGGCCTCGAACACGAGTCAGGGAGCAGCTGGGAAATTAGCTTCGAGGTGACGGGAAAAGCCTGCCATCCACACGGGGTGTGCTTGTGGCCTAATCTCAGAATTTATTGCCCCCACCAGGGAGTGCAGCGTCCCATGTAAAAGGCAATAGGGCTACCATTTGTCCAGTGCAGCATGGTTCAAGTGGCACAGGTCCGGGAAACAGAGGAGCAGCCCGGTGACAAGGTCCTTCGAGATCTGGACACAGCCTCCCGCGTCACTCACTGCACGGACTTCCTCTCAACCCTTTGCTCACAGAAACTCCATGCATCCTTCCACCCCGTCCTGGGCAGCCCTTCTTCCCTCTTTGGCGGTCGTGGTCTCTGTGGGTCAGTGACTCAGCAGCGTTTCCTCCCTTCTTCCTTCCTCTGCACCTTGACTTTGTGCAGCCCTCCCACACACACCTCTGCCACTTGGGAGCGGGCTGTCCAGGCAGGCCAGGGCCTGGAGTGTCCTCGGCACATGGCAGCCTTGTCTGAGCCTTGGCTGAGAGAGTGTTAGCTTGGAGCTGCATGTGGCAGAAAACACTCCCAAAGAGTGGTGTGAACAAAACAGAAACTTGTTTCTCCTCACTGGAGTGCAGTGGGGAGGGAGATGGTGGAGGGAGGGCAGGGCTGGTGCCATAGGTGTCCAGCCCTCAGGGACTGTATTGCTGGGTCATTGTCATAGGAGGCCGCGGACACACGGACACTCAGCCATCATATTCACATTCTAGCAGCAGGGAGGAGGAGAGACACGGAGAGCCATTCCCTCCTCGTAAGGGTCTGTCTCAGAAATTACACAAGCCACCCCCACTGACAGGCCACTGCTGTCACACGACCACACCCAGGTACAAGGAACACCGAGAAACGTAACCCTTACTCCACGTGACAGCAGGTCAGGACTCAGTCTCTAAGTGTCTTTCTCTTTCTCTGTCATGCTGGATGTGAAGTAGAATGCAAAGAATTCTAGATATGACCATCCAAGTGACAGGGAAATAAATTTCTACTTGTTTGAGACATCTGAGGACCATAAAAAGACCCAGGCTCCCAGCTCGCTGAAACATCTTGCCGGGATTCCCTTGAGGCCTCTCACCCACTCAGCGTCTATAATTGTCATCGCTCTCAGCAACCTCTTGTCCTTCCCAGCACTTCCTGCCGAGTGCCGTCACTCATCACTTGTTTCACTCTACCTGCTCCCCTGGGCTGTGGGAGGAGCTTCGGGAGGAGGTGTGGACCCAGTCAGTGAAATGGATGCTCCACACGATGGTTGGCACAGGTAGGCTGGTCAATAACGACAGCTCTCAGGAAAGCAGTGTTGACCGAGAAGCCCCACTGTCCAGAGAGCATGTCTCCCACAGAGGGAGCCGGGGACGCTCGTACCGGGGCAGGAAGGGCGGCCTGGGTGTCTCCTCCTCCCCCGGATGCTGTAGGCTTCGGTCTTCTACTGCTGACTTCAGCTACGGCTGGTATCTGGTTTCGTGCTCTGGCACAACCTCCAGTTTGAATGCTGGGTCACTTGCAGCTGTCGCTTGGTCTGCAAAGGGGCCGGGCAGGGCTGCGGTCAAGACCTCGGTACAGCTGCAGGCTCCCCAAGGCATTCCCGAGGTGCCTGGGAGTCCCCCCAAACCCTGCAGACTGGACTTCTAACCACAGATGGCAGTCCTCTTCCCAGCAGCTTTAGTCAGATGCAAAGGCCACATTTCTAACCAAGGTTTCTTTTTTTCTACTCGTCCCCTGTCCCCTCACTACCCTGCAGCCCCCACCTTTCTGTCACTTGTTAACCCTGGAAATAGAAAATAATTTAAATAATTCACTGAATAGGTTCTTACCTACAGGTAACCTTTAGGTCTTTCACCTTCCATTCTGACATGTTCTAAAAACTTTTTTCTGTCTCCTATTCTCAGTTGTTGTTGTTGTTGTTTTTTATAATACTGGCCTTACTTTCTAAAGGATATTTACCTCAGTGCCCTGTTCTATCTCAATGTGATCATTACGTGAGAGCTTGGGTGGAAAGGACTGTGACATTGATAATTTGTGTCTATACTTTTGACATATTTGTGTGTGGACAGAAATGATGTTTGGTGATGACGACACCCATAACCCTCATACACTGGAGTGCCCCCTGCTATTCTGGGTGTTGCGAGGGGCAGTTTGCATAATGCTAGAGCGAAATGCACTTAGCCCGCAGGAAATGGTCTACGCTGCAGGCCGCTCCGAGTTCTAAGGAATGAGTCGTGGGGATGGCACGGTTATGGGAAATCATTTAAATTTGAAATTTTTAAAAGTTATCATTTTCATTTAGGTAGCACTCATCAAATGAATGCAGAGCAACTTAAACATATACACAAAGCAATTTAAAGCTGTGATGCAATCCACAGAATTGGAGATTGAGAACAACTCATTTTTTCACTTGTGTAACAGTATTTTTTTTATTTATAATTTTCCTTCTATTAAAAAATGTTTTGACACTTGACCTATTCTGTCACACAACCAGGGGCATTTTTTTTTTTAAGAGAAATGAAATAGGTCTGCAACGGCAGTCCTCATGTTCTGCCGATCCCCCCTCTGGTCCTGTTTGCAGCTCCTAATGGCTACGCCACCGGCCTCCCCGCCACCCCGATCTGTGGGTTCAGTTCTGCAGCCGTTAGGTCCATCCTGCCTGTAGAAAGGAAGGTTACCAACAGCATCAGTACATCTGGGCCCTGCAGGTTAGCGCATTTAATCAAAGGTCCCCAACTGGGACCTGGGAGCATCCTTAGTGACTTCTGAGTAGCCCTGTGGACCCCCAAACTGCAATGTTCCCACCCCATTCTCACCCACACCTTAGACAGGACTTCAAGTCTGCCACGGTCTCTACCTCTGAGTTCAGGCAGACTATCCAGCATAGTACCTGGGGGTCTTGCCTTAAATGCCCCCTGATACCTTGTAGCTGCCTGGACACACCTGGCTTAATCACCATCCCCCTGCCTGATGCCTGAGCAGTGCCTCTGTGAGAAGTTTCCCAGCATGGGTTTCTTCCCTTACACTCCGGAAATCAGGCCCAGTGAGCATGCGCAATGTGTTGAGGTTCTGTGGCTAGAAAACCCGACACTAGAGAAAGTTACCAAGAATTAGTTCTGTAAGAATTAACGTAAAGGGTCAAATACATTCTAGATCTCCATCACCTACGTGTTTTATTACAGCAATGTCCTCCCCATACATTTAAATAACCTTTAAAAGATGTCACACACACAAGAAACGATTCCTTCCTTTAAAACAGATCATGGGTTGAGGAGAATTTGAAGTCCACTCTCAGCTGCAGGTGTCCCTGTGTCCACATCTACACCCAAAGGCTCAGCGAAGAGAGAAAGGAAAAAACCCAATCTGTAGACTGACTAGGGGTCTGCTTTTTCCTGATCTTTGTTTGAGAGAGGACGGGAGACATGATCCACCATTGCTTTTTCCTAGTGGTCTTTCCGTCGAGAATTACTGGATGTTTGGGATCACTGGGGATCTCTCCCTGGAAACTTACCTCAAAAATCACCAACGGCTACATATGGTAATTTAGAGTGAGCTGTGTCTTCTACCACTGAGCAGTGTAAATGCAGAGAGACACCTGCCGGGTTCAGGAACAACTCAGATCCCAGACACCGACCGTTGCTGACTCACACCCGTCCCCGGAAGGCTCTTGGGGACCTGGGGCTTGCCAGCCTTCACAGTAGAACCAGTGAGGGTGGCGAGATCATTTCCTTGGTATCTGTTACAGATCTTAAGCCAAGTCACAGTCCCTTGCTTCCCCACCTGCTCCTAGAATGTCATATACTTATCACTGACTCCCGCCATATGCCACACGAGTAAGCCACAGAGGCAGAACTTGTGCTTCAAGAGTTTCAGTTTTAGCAGTACATATTCAAATCACCTGACTGTTACTTTGAACTTCCTTCCAACGTAAGGATTCAAAGAAGTGTAATAGTGCAAAAAATTTGAACATATTTCTGCATCCAGAAGGTAAAATCTAAAATTCTCATGAACCACTTTTTCCTTTAGAACAGACCTTTCAAAGTCAGGATATGAAGTCAGATGCTTCTTCTCTGGTTGCATATGGGTTTTTAACTTCTCAAGTATTCCCAGGAGTTTAAAAAACCTCAGAAAAAAATAGTGATGTGAAGGATTGGAGTTTTCTAACTGTCTATGTCGTATGTTGACCTTCCTCTTCAGCTTTACATAAATAAGGAGTGGGAACGTGGTGAGAGGTCCACACAAAGAACACACTTGGCTGAAGTAACGGACTGTGCCTGACGGGGTCGGAGGCGCTGAGGCCGCCAAGTGGCTCAGTGACAATGAACAAGCCGTGACAGCGCCTCCCATCCACAGCCGTGCAAGTGTGTAGGAACGGAACACTCTGAAAATCATAACTCAAGGTCAAGAACCTAGTGTGGTACGTCCACACAAGTTAACGAGTTAACGTGACCAGCAGGGCCTGAGGCCAGCTTTGGGAACAGAGGGGGGAAAGCGAGTTCTCTGAAGGCCAGGCAGGATACACGCAAGGTGAGGTGCAGGAGGGCCAAACACAGGCGTGGCTGGCCCCGGAACAAAAGACCGAGTTCATTCACAGCGTAGGATTAAGGATAAAAAAATACTCCTCCTCCACTTACAGACAGAGGGGCTACGTTTCCCTGGGTTTCGGTAGACATCCTTAAGGACATGCTAAATATGAAATTTATGAAATGGGAGAGAGTCCCTGCATAGGGGGGGTCTCAAGACCACCACAGTTCACTGATTCGCCAGGACTCAGTATATAGTGATCCGGTCAGTTTACTCCAGGGAAAGGATTGTAAAACACAGTCAGCAGAGAGAAAATGCGCCTGGGAAGAAGGTGACGGGGGTTGAGGGAAAGCCAGCTACAGCACCTGAGGCTCCTCTCCCAGTGGGCCCCACTGGACATGCTGAAGTCCCCCAGCAGTGGACTGAGACAGTATGTTCAGAGCCATCATCACCCCAGAAGGCATCACAGACCACGTGCCGGGGGTCTTCACTGGGGGAGGTAGTGGAGACACCGTTTGCACAGTGTGGGCCAGAGTTCCAGACTCCCAGACAGAAGACAGGTAAACCACCCTGTTCCTACAAACGGTTTGGGGGCAGTGAGCCACTTTTATCATTCTGGGAGTTTCACATCAGTGTGGGGCACCGTTTTCCCGATGCCAGCCCGGGATGGACCTTTTTAGCAGGGACTTCTAAGGACAGAGGTCTCAGGCCTGTTTCCCCTTCCACACAGCTGCTGTAGCCACTACCCCCTTTCATTTCCAGTTTGGACAAGTGGGCTTTGTACGTCAATGGGTACCTAGAAACTTCCTGTCATTGAGAACGGAAATGAGGAAAAGAAGGAAATCCACCTCAGCAGCCATGGTCTGAATCTCCAGATCTCACTTACCATAGAGCCGTGATCATCTGAATGTGTTGCGGCAGGGCACTGGCCTAACTCCAAGTAGCACGTAATCCCCCAAAGGCTGAAAGCTCTTGCCTAGGCCCATTTACAGCTGGGAGTAGCTTCCATGGGATGAGTGTGAAGAGATACAAAGCTGAACCTGGGCTCTGCAGTGACCTGATGTCCACCATGGAATGTTTGAGATATAACTTCAACAGTGAGTGTCTGGGTGAGTCAGAGGAGGCCAGGAAGAGAGAAGAGTGGATTGGACTCCTCTACTAAGAGAATGCCCAGGTTTCCCCAGCCCCTCGTCCCTTCCTCAAAGGGCAGTTGTCTAGATGCTATGAACAGCACAGTGGAATAGTAACTGCCTCAACTATCCAAAGAATCCCGATAATTTTTGGCTGTCTTTGTCCAGGGACTATGGAAGGGTGTCTTGTTTTTCATTTTCCTTGGCAGGGTGAGCTCTAGATCCTCAGGAACCAGTGGTCTCTGGTACCATTTCAGGTGCCCCTCCCAAGGACGTTCAATGAGTTCATCTACCACACGCACGTGGGACAGGCAGCTGTGAACACAGAGGCCACCTTGTCATGCAGGTTAGCCACTGAGTGCCTACAGGTGGGCTAAAGACAGGACAGGAGGCAGTGGATGAAATTATGGGGACCTGCAGATGCGCCTGCTCCTTCACTTCACCTGCAGTGCCATGACCTTGACTCACACCAGTCATCCCACTTTGGGGCCACAATGATTCTCTCTCACTTGGTCGACCAGTTGGCAGTCTCATCCTTCTCTAAGAAATTATTTATTTACCTGGAGCCCCCATGGTCTTTACATTCAATGGATCTAAAATCCTCGAGGACTGCTATCGTCTCCCGGAGGACGTTCAAACTTATCAGCCTGGCATCAAGCCTTCTACAATTTGTCCTCAGCCTGCATGTCCCACTTAGTTTTGTCCTTTATACCATTTTATCAATTTACACTGTAAATCCTTGTAACTGGTGTATAACGTATTTTTTTCCATGGAAATTTCTTCAAAAATATTGTATCATATGGAGTCAAGATATCTCAATTCATTGTAATTTTTTTTTTTTTGCATCCACTATGTGCAAGGTTCTTTCCCAGCCACTAAAAGAAACAGAAATATGTATGACCCTCCATGGTGGATGGCATAATTTAGAGTCTTCTTCTGAAAAACATTTTCAGCTGGTGTCCTCAGTGTGTCAGACCTGTAGCGTACTCCACTGCAGCAACTTCCTTAGGGAGTTTGGTACTAACCTTGCACATCCCTCACAAGAACACATCTGAGTGCAATGCTTGTCTCCTTAGGTTTGCTTCCCTTTTCTACCCCTTACCTGTCTACAAGGCCTGTTCAGAAAAATGTCCAGCCATTGTTAACATAAAGAGAATGGTTTGTGTGGCACCGATGTAACCTGGCAGCCAAGGAGAGTGGACTGGAGGGTGCCTGTGTGAACAAAGATGACTTCACTGTACTAGTCAGTGAGGGAGGTAAACACAGTTGAGTGAGCATGTGCACTGTGTGGCTGTCACATTCAAAATGACTGAGTAGAGCAATGAATCTGCATCTGACTTTGCATTAAGCTTGAACAGTCCTCCACAGAAACTACTTGGATGATCCAGAAGGCTGCAGCTATGGGCAACTGGTGACTGGCAGATTCATCATGACAACATACCTACTCATGGATCACATCCTGAGCAGAGATTTTTGGCAAAACATCAAATCACCCAGGTGACTGCCCCTCTACAGCCCAGATTTGGGACCCGGTTACTTCTGGGTTTTCCCAAAACTAAAATCACCTTTGAAAGGGAAGAGATTTCAGACTGTTGCTGAAATTCAGGGAAATACAACAGGGCAGCTGATGGCAAGTGGGAGAACTGTGTGAGATCCCAAGGTACCTACTTTGAAGAGGACCGAGGCATCATTGTCCTGTGGACAATGTTTCTTGTATCTTCTTCAACAAATGTCTCTTATTTTTCATATTACATGGCTGGACACCTTCTGGACAGACCTCATATGTGCACACACCTTTAGTTAAAGCATTTCCTCATAAAATGATTTATTTCTCTTCCTTCTTCTTAGATGAGTGGTATGAAGAATAATTATTTGCAGGCAAGCAGATGGAAACTTAACCTTTATCCTAGCTTCTTCCTCCTCTGCAGAAATATAGTAAGCATGTCTTCCCCAGCTGACCACTTCCTACCTGAGTAAGTGCTGACAAAGCACTCCTCTCCCTACCGCCATTAGGTTCTCGGTGGGAACCATCACAGGGTAGAAGACATTCAGTGAAAAACTGCTGAACTTTCTTTTGAGGTCTATAGTGTTACTTCAGATAAATAATAGCTTCGGTTTCCTTCTGTACAATTTTGATACTTGGCAGGCTAGCATTTGGATCAAAAAGCATTAAGAGGAAAAGAAGAATACTCTACAATGCTAAAGACTACCATTCATAATGAAGAGATAAAAGTAACATAAATTTCAAAATGTAACTTTCAAATTTCATCATGCAGAAACTACAAAGAGGAGAAAAAACATTAACATAGAGACTTTAATACATTGCTCTCAATCCAGCAAAATCAAGATAGTGAAAAATTAATAAAGATATAAGGTAGATCTCATAATATAGATCAAAGTCTGTGTACCATTAACAGAAAATATACCACCTTTACAAGTATACACTGAATATTCACAGAAGTGCTAGTTTAGGCCACAAAGAAGACCTCAATAATCCAAAGAATAAAAATAATGCAACCAGCATTCTCTGCAGGCATGAAATACAATCATACATTAATTTAAAACAATCAAAATGAAATAGGTCCTCTCTTCTGGAAACTTAACACACACATGTAAACATGCACACACAATTAAATGAGTTCTCAAAGAAGAAACACATTTAAAATTTAATTAGGTGTTAATTAAATATCTAATTCCTAAAACTAGTAAACCAAGGAAAAATGAAATGAAAAATTTTGGTAACATTGAAAGTTAATAATAATACAAACAATGGTAAAATTAAGAAATGGAAAAGACAGGTTTTTGAAAAAATCAACAAAGAAAAATACTAATCAAAGAAAAAAGGAGAAAGCATAAATACAGGTAATTAGAATGAACAATTATTGTTAATTAGTAAACTTCAAAATGGAAGACTAGCATCTCATGGGAATACCTAAGCCATGTTGCTTAGGCACTATGTTAAATATCTGACAGATGCTGCTTTGTCCAACATCACCACAGATGTGAATTCTTTCTCTTAAGCCTGAAGCACTTGGTAACATCCTTGGTATTTGTTTGCATTTCAGATTGGTTTTTATTTTATTGACTCTACAAGATTACAAACTTCATGAGGGTAGAAAGTGGTTAGTAAACATCTTTGTATCATTTGCAACACAGCAGGCATCCAACGAACAGTTGCTTTATTGAATAAACTGGCTGCCTAGAAGATAAAATTTAAGTTTTAAACTCATCTAAGGATCTGTCCATTTTTCACTACTGGGCTCTATTCTAAATTGGCAGGGACGGTCCCTTATTAGTGCTGTACTCTCAAAGCTACAACTGGCACATAGGCACTCACTGTATGGCTGTAGGAAATCACCTGAATGATCATAATGCAAAGCAGCAAGGGCTCATCAATGGAAGACAGGAGCCAGCGATCCGGTTCTAGGCCAGGTGCTCTTGACCTCTTTTGGTTTATTAACACAAAATTTAAAAAAATTAAGCAGATTACGGGACCCTGTGAGTTCTACTTTTATAATTTCAAAAATCCCTGGCTGTGAAAGGAGCAAAGGTATGTGCTGACAGTCTATTTAAGGTCAGGATCGACTCGATCTGAACCTGAAAGCCCCCGAGGGCCATTAGGTATGGATGCCTTGCCAACCTGAAACTCTTATGCATTGTGCTGTACAGCAAGCCCACGGCCATCTATCGCCTTCGATCTAAGAACCCAGCGGGGTCTGTTAGAGGAGCTACCAGTTAAATGTACACACTGGAATCGATAGCATCAACCGTTACCGCCTGAAACCGCTTCAGCAGCCGTTGGAAGGTGGCAGTCACGGGAGCCGACAAGGTCGCACGTGGAAAGTAAACACCGGCAGCTTTAAGGACGCCGCGGCCTCTTCCGCCCCCTCCCCCCGCTTCCGAAGGGGCTTCGGTTCTAGCTTTGACCCGGCGTGGTGCAAAATGCTGCTGCCAAACACGGCACGTGAGGTCACACTCTAGACGACCACCACGCTAGGCTGGTGGTTTTAAGAACAAATTAATGAAATACAAACCGTCCCCAGGCCAGGGACCTAGACCACCTGATGGCAGCACAGTAAAGGGAGACCGTAAAAGCCGGGAACGCGGGATGAGGTGGGGGGTGGGGGAGGGCGGAGTTGTCTTGTGGATCTGGGGCAGAGGAGGCGGATCTTCGTGGCGAAACACCGCCCTTCCCCGGCTCGTCGCTGTTGATTGGCGGAGGCCGTAGGCCGGAGAAGGGGCGGGCTCGCGCGAGGCGCAGTCTCCGCCTGTCAGCGCGGTCCCGCCGCCTGGTGGGTGTGTCCCGGGGGCGGGGACGCGCGCGCGCGCGCTCTCCCGACGGAGAACCGGAAGGGAGGCGGGGCCGCGGGGGCGCGCGCCCCCGGAACGCGCGCAGCGCAGGCGGCGCGGATCGCAGAGAGCCGATCCGCGACCGGAACGGGGTCCCGGGTGTGCGTGTGGAAGAGGGCTCGGGGGACTCGGCCGCGATGAATACGGTGCTGTCGCGGGCGAACTCGCTGTTCGCCTTCTCGCTGAGCGTGATGGCGGCGCTCACCTTCGGCTGCTTCATCACCACCGCCTTCAAAGACAGGAGCGTCCCGGTGCGGCTGCACGTCTCGCGGATCATGCTGTGAGTGCGGCCGAGGCCCGGCCGGCTGAGTGTGGCGGCTGGTCCGGGCCGGGGCGGGGCAGGGCGGGGCGGAGGCTGGGCCGCCACGGGTCTCCCTTCTGGGCGGCCTTGGTCCCCCAGGGCACGCGTCCGGCGAGGAACCTCGCGGGCTTCCCCTCCAACTCCCACCCTTCCGCCACCAATTCCCGGGCTTGCTCTTAAATTTTAATTTTGAGTGTTCCTCGGGTCAGTGCCTCCGCTTCCTTCCTGTTCCTCACTTCCCTCCGCCCACGCCCGGCCAATGAGGGAGCTACACAACAGCGCGCCGCGCCGCCGCCCCCCGCCGGGCCCCCGCCGCCCCGCCGGGTCCCCCGCGCCCGGAGCCCCGCGCCGCGGCCGTGCGGGGCCCCGGCCCCCGGACTTCGCCCTCTTTGACATTTCTCCCGCAGCGCCGGTCTTGGCAGCTCGGTGGCTGGAATTCCTGGGGCCGCTTTGAAGTTGGCGAGGGCGGTGCGGGTGCTCTGAGAGGAGCCGGCATCTCAGCTCTCCGGTGCGGTTTGGCTTTTATTTGTGAAGCGCCAACCGCTTGAATAAATCTGCGAAAATGCCAAAAATAGAACTTTGGAATGACGTGGGCATTTCGCCCTTGCCTTTTTCTTTTCTTGATTATTTTATTCTCTAGCACTTTTTTTCTTTGATACGTAGAGGGTTTTTTTTTTTTTTCTGGTTCTCGTACCTTTCTTGTCTGTTCCACCTTCTAACAAGTTCTCTCTCTTTCTCCAACCTTAGTTTTCATTATTTGTCAGAATCTCCATCACGCCGATCATCTTAACAGTTACCGCATTCACCACTACCCTGCCCCACCATCCCGCTTTTTTCCCTCCCTCTGATGATATTTGTTAGGTAACTGTGTTTTAGGTTCAAAAATCAGACCCTGGGTGGAAGTGAGCCCTGCCCCTGCCAACTCTGGCGCTTTTGAAGAGCTTGGTGCATAGTAAACGCCAAACAGCTGTTAGGTCTTGTTAATTTTGAGCCAGTTCCTTACAGTTCTGGGCCTTAATTTCCTTCTGTCTAAAATGGAAGTACACCCAACTTGGACACTTCGAGACAACTGTGAAAAGACGTAGTGGCCATGACACAGGCACGCAGCAGGCACTCGGTGAATAGCAGTTGTCATGGTTTTTCTTGGTTTTCCATTCAGCCCCTTAGAATGGGCACTTTCTGGCACCCATTCTACCCAGGCAGGCGCTTGTCCTCCAGCACTGACGCTTCCCTTGACAGTTTTTATCTCCCCCCCACCCCGGGGCTTTGTTGGGGGCTCCTTTGAGGTGCACGAAAGTAGCTGAAGACCGACTTTGATACTGAATGTGAAAGTTTGTCCTGATTTCACGGTTACAGGGTTCTCTCGTTTTCACGCGCTTCCTTGTGGAATCGCTGTTTCCCCTGTGCCTGCAGCTACATCCCGTCTGTCACTCCATCTAAGGAATCGTGTGGGTTTTGTGTGCTGATACGTTTGCACGGTGGTAAAGCTTTTATCTTTACTTCTAGAAAAAACGTGGAAGACTTCACTGGACCCAGAGAAAGAAGCGATCTGGGATTCATAAACTTTGATGTGACGGCAGATATCCTTTAAGAAACGATTTCATTGCTGCTTCTGTGGTTTCATAATGATGCACATCTTGTGGGGGGACAGTCTGACTGTCAGCCAAGCCTTGGAAATTTCTGGGCCTATGTTTACACCAGTAAAATCGTATTACTACCTCCTCATTCACATCTGGAGGAAACTTATTTGTAGATTCAGCACTGACTGGGAGAAGATACTCTAAATTCTTGGCAGAAACATTACATAAATTGAAAGCTTCAGGAGAGTTTGAATCTGTATTTTGGAAAGAGAGAATTAGATCATTTGGATTAAAGAAGGAAGAATGTTACTAGTGCTCATCCAACCTGGATGGAGTATTTCTTGTACAACCCCAAAGTACATCTTCGTATTTCAGGATAGAAACATGGTTAAAGATTGAATTGCGTCTGTTACGGTTTGGAAGGCCATTATCACAATGGCCATGGGTAAGTCATATTAAAAAATAGGCATAATTTTTATTAATTTACAAAGAGAATAGTAATTATCTACCCTTTAAACTCCAAAGTGACTTTTTGAAAAATCAGGTGCCTGTACTTGTATAGAAGGCTTTGTGGCACCAAGAATTAACCAATCAGACACAACCTTATGCAACTTGACCAATGAGATGCAACTCTGTTATATGACCTCTTTATTTACGGCTCAAGGCATGGCGTTTACACCAGGTGGCTGTTGTCATTTTTTAATTTGACAGTCTAATGGAAGAGAGGTCAGTGTTCTTGACTAAATAGTCAGGAATTGCATGTTTTCAAAATTCTTGCGGCACATGGGTTGAAAATCGCTCGTTTGGACGATTACAATGGAATTGCCTGGTATCTCAACTGCTGTGTATGTGCTGGGTCTCACCCAGTTCAGTCTGGTTTTCTTAAGGCCACTATTAAAGCTTGAAACTGCACCTGCTCTTACAGAGAACTGTCCAGAGAGAAAAAAAAAAGAGAGTTGTTTTAGACTTCTCAATTCTGAAATAGTGACTCTTGGTGGGTGCACATGAAGGTGTTGCTATCAGTATGTAAACGCATATAACAAATAACTTAACCATTTACATGGAATGATTAGTAAAATCCAGACATTGACTCAGTTCATTTCTTAGTGATACCAGTCTTGTAATTAATTCTGCTGATTTTTATCTTTTTACATTATTAAACCGATGAAACCAAATTAGTGACCAGCTGTGTATTCTACCAAAGCATCTCATGGACTGAGCTTTCAATCTCTGCTGGCATGTGTCCAAGGGCACCGCACACAATTTATTGTACTTGGTTTAATCACTTGAGCCTAGTTTGCGTTTGCATATCATCACACTTAAATTGTGGTCATTGGTTACTTTGGAACTTTAGTGGAATCCTGTGTGCTTGAAATATTAAATTTTCTGTATCTTTTACATATTTTTATTACTGGCTCAGTATGTTTCTGGGTTACATCTTTTTTTTTTATTTTGGTTAGTATTGCTGTGAACACTTAAGAATAAGTAAGATCTATTTTATATTCCTTAATTTGTTTACATCTAGAGAATATATTTGACTGGAATGTTAAGCAGTTGTTTCTTTATTTATCAGCAGAATACTCAACAAAAAATAATGTAAGTATGTATAAAGAGTATTTTAATAGATATGTAAAACTTCGTTCTTTATGGAAAAAATGTAAACTTTAAATATTCAAAATGTCTGATCTGAGTAGTTTGGTAAAAATTGGAATGGTCGCCCTTGGTCGCCTGTCTTTTTTCCTGTCTGTTTCTGTGGCTCTGTAGCCGTGTGGTGTCCAGAGTGGGCTGCATGTAAGGTCGTCCATAGGTGTCTAAGGAAAACAAGCTACTACTTCTCTGAGGACCCCACGCTCAGTTGCAGTCTTTTAGTTTGTTTCCCTTTTTTCGTGATGTGAGGCTGCTGTGGCACTCCAGCCTCCTCCCCTGCCGTCCTGGACACCACACATCCACTTGTGTGTTTCTCAGTGGAAACTAAAGGGGGAAAGACCTTAAGCTTTACTCATGTGCTGTATGGACCGGCATTAGTCCTCAGACCCTCCGTGGTGGGGGCGGGGTGGCTACATCCTTCCTAGAACATGCAGATACTCCGGAGGAGGTGGAGCAATTCTGTAGGGCAAGAGGTCAAACGGGCTACATATCTCTCTTTATTCCTCCCTTCCCATTGAGCTTTGTACAAAAGTTTTGCAGTATATACCCAATTAAGTGGTATTATTACAAATGTTATCCAATTTTAAATAAACTAATCCTCACAAGATGGAAAAGAGAAAAAGACTCCTGCAAAGCAATCGCAGATCCAAGACGATGCTCATAGCCCAGTCCGAGCACAGGCGGGCAGCAGGGACACGGCCGAGCTGACGCCTGCTCCTCTTGGGAGCCTCGCAGCCCCATTGAAGGATTAAAAAGAGAACTGAGATAGATCTGCTGCAGAGTTGGCTGGGAAACCTACCACTAGTCAAGGAGCCTGAAGCGCTCGTTACATTTTCCATCAGCAGTGGTATTCTGGAGGGATAATGGCAGTGTGCGCTATGTACGTAACTGGTCAGTAAAGGTGCCTGGAAGGATAATGGCAGTGTGCGTCATGTACGTAACTGGTCAGTAAAGGTGTCCGTTCAGGGGTTTGTGTTCAAAGTCATGTGTGATTGAAGTCCTTTGAAGACCACTCCATGTGGTGACATCAGGAAGGGTGTTGCTGACCTTTGGGTGCAGGAGGAAATGGGAGGGGGCTTTGCCACCCACCTTAGGGGTCTTTGAGTTAAAATAGTCTCTCCACAGCTATACTCAGGAAGATAGACAGCAAGACATTTGAGTCAATAAAATTTGTGATCTGTGTTTCTAACTCTGGTCACCCAAATATGTAGTCAAAAACTGTAAAGGCAATTTTTGAATCATCTCTGAGATCACTTTATAATCCAGGTAAATATTTATAGATATTGTATTTTGCCAGGTGTAATACGCTGCCGTGGATAATGCTCACCCATGTTTTTGGCCCAAACTTTCAGGAAAACAAAACTGTTTCATTTTAATTCAATTTTTTTATTTATTTAGAAACAAAACCGATTGTCATATTCCAGGGTATTATTTTGCATATGGATATTATTACTGCTTTCTAGAGCTATACTTTTAACATGTATGCATAAATAAAAGAATTAAAAACATTTATATAGATACCAAATGAGTACTACCCATGTACAATGTGCATCCTTATTTTTCCCTCAAAAATTTGGGCAAAAAAGTACACATTATACATGGCAAAATATGATATGTAATATACATACATGTATGTATAACACGTGGTTTAAGCTGTTGTGATCTCATGAAACCATGCTTACACAATTAATATCTGTCTTAAGAATTTTTCTTTGTTTTGGAGTTGTATGGGATTTATCAGTATGAGGACTTAAGATAGTCTTTTTAATCATAAATTAGTTCATCAGAAGTTTTATAATTAGAAGCTATTAAACTATTAGGTTAAAATATATTAAAACGCTATTAGTTTGTGGTGGAAATGTATTAGTCCAGGCTGATTTTCAGCTTTGGTTACGGCTAGGATGAGGGTAGAGATATTTATGTGGAGTGTTGCGGAAACAGAAATCTTGGGACATAGGAGTAGAAGGTGACTGATTCCAGCGAGTGAGTTAAGATGCCAAGGGGAGACCTGTGGCATTTGGACGGGCGGCTGTGCCCGTCTCACCCAGGTCGGCCCCACATCCGCCACAGCACAGACTAGGGGCAATCCGTGGTTCGGAATGAGTCTGCTTCTGTATTTCATTTGCGGTATGAAAGACGTGGCAAATCAACCAACTTTGTCTGCTGATTGGATTTTTTAGTTCAGTGTAATTTTCAGCACTTGGGTCAGCTCATTGTACGGTGCGTTTATTTTGAGCGTATCTTTTATGCCAGATATTTTGTTAGGCCCTGGGATTATTGGGTTGAATAAGTTCTGCTCTTGAGAATCTACAAAGTGTTAAAACAGAAAAAGCTGTTCTGAAGATAAGAGTAACAACTGGAGGCACATAATATCCTACAAGCCTCAAAGCAAACCATCCAAATAAATATGTCATCTTCCTGGTGACAGATACACCTAAATTGTATTCATGATTCTGGTTTGCCCCAGCCTGACCAGTAAGGTGATACAGGTTGGAATTGGACGGGTCATTGCTTTGGTGGATGAATATACAGAAAAGGGCACTTGGCTTCGCTGTGTTCTCGAGTCCGCGTTCCGCCCTTGTGCTGTTTCTGTACCGCGACAGAAAGAGTCTGTAAGGTGCTGATTTGAACCGTCTCGCAGAGTACCTGTTCCAGGTTTCTTCCCCGACACACTGAGCCATCAGCCTCACAGGCTAATGGACGGTCGCTCAGGAAGAACGCAGTTCTTGGGATTTACTGGTGACCACAAATGGGTTTTCTCTCCATTTTATGTCCCTAATTTTCCAAACAGTTTATCATATGTCAGAATAGTAGCTGAAAGGAGGTGTCTGACTTCTAGAAACTTTCCATAATAACACAGCAATGTGCCTGTATTTTGTTTTAATGTAAAGAAAAATATTAAAAAGCCACCTTTTCTTCAGTGATTCCGTGGTGATTTAAAAACCTTGTCGTGACATCATCAGTCCGCAGTGACCTGTGTTCCCAGTGTAATGACTCTGTGTCCCTGCTTCTGCATGGGGTCCATTCTGGGTTGGGGGGCCTCGGAAATTTGTAGAAAAACAGGATTTGAGTGTCCCCTTTTCGGGAGTTGAGTTCTTTCTGCCTTTCCAGGGCCTCACCCTGGAGCACATGCAGGTCAAACCTTGTAGGAAGCTTTGAGGACCCTAAGTAACAAGGTTGCCTCAGCAGAAGGAATAACCTTTAGAGAAATATCTTCCTTTTCTCCAGGAAAAGTTTGCTCCCCTTTCTTACATCTATTGAGTTGTTACCATTTTGTGTGCTTGAAGATTTTAATCAGTCCCCCTGAGTTGGGTTCATTGATAAGAAACTATTTGCATACCAATACTTTTAATTTGAAGTGACAAAGACGCTCCTTCTGATGAGTTTTTCGTTCCAATGTAGGCGCTGAACCAAGTTGTCCTTTGGGACAAGATTGTTCTGAGGGGTGATAATCCGAAGCTGCTGTTGAAAGATATGAAAACAAAATACTTTTTCTTCGATGATGGAAATGGTCTCAAGTGAGCAATTCTTTGTCATTTGTTTACAATTTGATGATGGTGCACAAGAATGGGGGAGGAAGGTATATTTTTATTTTTAAAGAAAACTAGTAGAGGGTGAAAAGAGGCCAGCTGAGCGAGGAGCCCAGCACTTACGCACCTCTGACCCGGAAGGTGGTGGCGTGGCAGCTCGGCCCCACAGGCTGAGGCGGGGTCCACACTGGGTCCCGGCTGTATGGGGACTGCCCAGCACTGCTCTGCCCAGGGTCTGCCCGGGCTGCCGCATCGGTGCAGGACTCAGTGGGCGCAGGACTCAGTGGGCGCAGGCTCCTGTTAGGGCAGGGGAGGAAGTGATGAGCTGCTGGCCCTCGGTGTGGACACCGAGGTTCCCAGTTTTGGTTCTCTTCTCCGAGCCTGAGTTTCCTTCTCACACAACACGAAGGAACTACAGTAAGTGACCTTTTGAGTCATGTTTAGTTTTTCCAGTCTGAAAGGTTCGTTCGGGTTCACCCGTCTAGGTGACAATAGCACGGGGGTCGGAAGCACGTCTTCTGGTCCCCCACCCAAGGCCGTTTTTATTCTCCATGTTTCACTCATGGAGCTCTTGGTTGGCAGCGCTCGGAACCGAGTGAGCTTAGGTGGGTCCGAGTGGGGTGCCCCCTGACACAGGGACTTGAGAAGACTTCTGTTCAGAGATCAGGATTCCAGTTAGGAAGCGCTGGTCGTGAGTGAATCTTCTGGGCACCCCGGCGCTTGAGTTGAAATGTTTGCACTGAACCACGTGTCTCTGCTGACACCTGCTCACTGTCTCCTCTCCAGGGGGAACCGGAACGTCACTCTGACCCTGTCGTGGAACGTCGTGCCGAACGCTGGGATTCTACCTCTCGTGACGGGATCGGGACACGTCTCTGTTCCATTTCCAGATACATATGAAATAATGAAGAATTATTAAATTATTCTGAATTTGAAACAGCATATTTTTATACTTAATGAATCGCATCTCATTTATGCCCTCCTCTGAATCTCATTTGTTTTTGGTTGTTAACTTTTTTGTAGAAGAACTAACATCAAAAGGCGTCTTTGGAGGGAAAGGTTGATGTGCTACTTCACCTTAGTTTTCCAACCCAAACCGGAAGAGACGGCCATCGGGGTGGAGTGTGACAAGAATACGAAAACCACAGGATGGGGTCTGTAGAACATCGGTATTCGAAGTGTCCCCTGGTTCCCGTGGCTCTTGAATGGACTGGAACGTGAGCAGGGGGGCGTCTGACGTCCTTGGGGGCTGGCGGAGTTAGGACGGCCCTGGGCTATGTTCCGCATCCACGCAGACCCACACGGGATGTGGCTTCGATCTCATTTAGGTGCGTCTGATGGCGAGGCATCAACTGGGTATTTGTGAGAAGCCTGGTTCACGAAGTAGCTGAAAGTGACGGAATTGTATTTCGTTTGTCTTAGGAAGGCCCGTAACGCTTGTTCTTGCAGGTGTCTAGCCGCTTTTTCCACGTAGAGTAAATACCTGCTTATATGCAGTCAACCACTCCAGCTCAGTCTACAGTCTCTTAAGTGAAATGTCTGTCCCCCGCGCTTTCCCCAGAAGCACCCTCTGTGAGGCATCCCCGGTGGTTCAGCATCTCCACCGGGAGTTCAGAAGTGTGCACGGTCTCCCCTGAGTGGGGTCTGTTCTCGCAAGCATGCCTACTGCCACTCTGGCAATGATTCCATTTCTGCAGGCCTGCATTTTAGTCATTACCGGGGCAGTGATAATACTTGTTGGTGTGCCTTTCCTCGTGCAAGCCCTCGCACGTCTTCATGCGCTGCACGGCATCTCCAGTGGGCCGGCGAGGTGAGCGCTGCAAACGTCCGCTCCAGGCAGGCAAGGAGGTGAGCCCACGCATCAACCGAGATGCTGGCAGGTCCCAGCGCAGCGGGAGGGGAGCAGCCCCTGGAACCCAGGCCTGGTTCTCTGCGCTGCTGTCTCCTGCACCTCGTGTCACAGGGGAGTCAAAGTTCATAGGCAATTCTCCTTGCCTTTTGGTTCCTGGGCTGTGCCACTTGTAGGGGAGGTTCGCCCTCCCAGAAGGAAGGGACTAGTTCTCAGTGGCCCACACCTTGACAGAGGTCACGTCTCACTCCGTTCTTAGCATCAATTAATTTTACTTATGTTAAAAGTATAAGAATCCAAATGTTTGTAAAGATAATCTGGAGATCAGACACATGGTCATACATGGTTTTTTTCTGGAGTGGGCAAATAATCGCCCTCCAAGGCAGCACCTACAAGGCAGTGACCCTCTAAGTGAGGCCAGACCCTGCAGCTGCGCCGCCAGCAGTGATGGAAGGGCTGTGTTCCTACGAGTTGTGGAGGATAGTTTGGATTCCTAGCTGACACGTGCTCACTGTTGAGTGCTGCCCTGTTCACCTGCATTCGTTTTCGCAGCGCTGTGTGTGCGTGCAAACCTCTGCCCATGGCTGAGGTCAGAGGTGTGAGGTCCTGGGGAGGGGACTGGATTTGGCTCCCAGCTCCTCCATTAAACGTCTCAGGGCGCTGCCTTCTTCACCTGTGAAGTGACAGTTGCACTAGTGAACGTAAGCGGTGGCTCTTCCACGCCACCCACGTCTGTAAGGTTTGTTGGGTCTGCTTGGGAAGGAGCTTTAACCACAAAAGCACCGTAGTAACAGGAAGCCGGGAAGACGATAGACACATGTAGTTCATGTGGGTCCACGTTTATTTCTGGGAGGTTTCACACCCAGAAAATGTACGTCACGTGGTTAGTGCAGGTAGACGCGGAAACGTCCAATCCGTGGGCATCGCCGCTGAGAGCAAGGGTGCGTGCTCATGATGGGAGGCGCAGCCGCAGCGGCACAGGGCGGGGTCGCAGTTCGGTCTGGGGGGGGGGGGGCGGGGGGGGGGGTCGACCACGTGGTGGAGGCGACTGTCGAAGCGCACTAGAGCAATAATTTACCTGAAGGGTCCGCCCACTGTTTCAGGATTTGGCGAGGACAAGGATTCTAACCCAGCCAGCATAATGAATACATCGCTTTTTGTTTATACGTGACTAAGGGAAACTGCTTGGGCAGGGATGCGCCCACGTGGGAAAACGTACCCGAAGTCTCAGGAACTCGTTTTGGGTGTGAACAGCTTTGTTACTGTTCAGTGGTTCTACATGAAAAAAAAATTAGACTTTGTTTACGTTGATAACTTACTAACCTCAGCGTCGCTGTTTTAAAGAACTAGAACTGAGTCTCCACCGAGGCCCAGTCTTCAAACTTAAGGAAACCGGAGTGCGAGGAGAGAAGGGTGTGAGCCCAGATGCGGGAGAGAGTGACTGCAGGCCGCTAACCTAAAGTCGTTCTGGTCAGAAAGGGTTGGTTTTAACGTGGACTGCTCACCCACCCCCTTTTCTCCAGGAGTTCAACCTGGACAGAAAAGGTGTTCTTTAATATCCCTCGATCGATTACATTTGGTTCCTTTATGCTTAAAGGAAAATAACGAAACTCCAGCATTTCCTTAGGGTTACTTTGAATTTTGTGTCTTGGAACTGTTTTTGCAGTTCTCTGGGGGGGTCTGGCCTACCTCCCAACAGCACTAGAGGTGGGCTCTAAGGTGGTGAACTTTTTCACTCTGTCTAGCAGGGGCGTCCAGCCTTGCAGCCACACTGGCAGAAAGAGTTGCCTTGGGCCACACATTAAAGACATTGCGACATGTCATCACACAGAAAACTCTCATAATGTTTTAAGTAAATTTACGATTTTGCGTTGGGCCGAATTCGTAGCCATCCCGGGCCGCATGCGGGTGGCAGGTTGGACACCCCTGGAAAGCTGCGGATATTTGGAGTGTAGACTAGTGGAGGTATTTCTTCATAGCACTTTGAATGGGCACTGTAGGGGTCGGTGGGGGCAACCACAGCCGTGAACTTGGGTGGCGGTCTGCAGCTGTCAGCAGAGAGCCTGTGTGTCCCTCTGAGCGCCAGGGGCTGGAAGGGGCCTGTTTCAGAACGCTGCTGTGTGTGTTGATGCCGTCTGAGAAATTGTTTACTTCACAAATACAGACTGCTGAGAAAAACGTTCATGAAAACACTGGAGATATGTTTGAGGATTTTCTTCATTGCAATAAATAGCATTTTTCTACTGAAAATGAACTTTATGAGTCCAAGTATGCATTTGAAGAGGTTTGCAGATTTATGCTTGTTGTGTGAAGCTGCTGAACTAAAAGAAATGGGATGAAATCAAGTCCAATGGACTAAAGTTTTTTCTTTCTCTCTTGTTTTTTTTAATGTTTTTTTGTGGGGTCGGTGGTGGAGGGTGATCACACCTGAAGTCTCTCTCTGGAGTCTGTGCCCCTGCACTAGCCAAACTATAAGCTCTTTGGAGCACCCTTGTCAGAGACCTGGTGTCTCCCCAGCGCCTGCACACCTACTAGGTGCCCAGTAAATATGGGTGACGGATGGCAGCCTTATCTTTCTGATGGGGCCAAACCTCGGGGACAGTCCCTCTTCGGTGCACCCTTGAGCTCCGGGTGCCATTAGCTCTGACCCTCCACTCTCCCTCCACGTCGCCTGCCTGGACAGGGCCCAGGCAAGTGCAGCCCTTGCCTGCACCGCAGCTGACCAGAGAGCCGAGGGAGGGCCGGGCCTGGCTGGGAAGGAAGATGGGTATGCAAATTCTTTACTAGGAATAACAGAAAACCACCCCACAGCCAGACGTGAAAACTCTCAGGACACTTCCTTAGCTCCTGAGGAAAGGGGTCCGATGTGGAGGCAGTCTGTTTGCCGAGGCCCCTCTGCCTCTTGGGCCCAGCCGCTGGGCAGGCTGACTGTGGCCACACCTGTCACGGGGCTTGTTGGACGGTGGGGTTGTCCTGAGTTACAGGATTCCACTTTTCCTCTATTTCTCTCAGGAGAGGCACGCCATCTACCGGTGGACTCGGGCACAACAATACAAAGAGTCCCTCAGAAGGATGGAACATCTGTGGAGTTTGGAGGGTGATTTTTTTTTAAATCTAAGTATATTTTATCCGGAACAGTAGAAAAGGACAGCTCAATTTTGTTTTTTTTGCTTTGGTTTTGCTTTCTCCAAACTTGGGCAGCCCTACGTCCAAACGAGTCCTTAGCCATTTCTCTTGCACTCCTAGGTCCCTGTCTCTCCAGGTGATGCACTTCAGTGGGGATTCTGGGTCCAGGACGAATGAGTTACCCCGTGGAAGGGAACCGTGTTGTCTGAGTCCGGCAGTGTGACTTAGACTGTCAGCGTCCAGGCCACGCTGGAAGAGTCTTCTCCTCTGGGCCCTTCCTGCCCCTGCAGAGTAACAGGGGCTTTTCTTTCCGGAACAAGTCTTCCATGCACATCCCACTGGTCTGTCCGTTGTGTGCGGTGGGAAATGGGCACCTAGAGTTGAAAGGCACTGATCAGGAGACGTTTGGGACAAAGAGCGCCTTACTCCTGAGCCCAGAGCCCACTGCTGGGCTGCGGGAAGGAAGGGCTGGGCCTGCCTGGCAATGAGAGAGCACAGAGGGTGGGGATGCGGGTCCCCCACGTCGGAGGGATCTCACCCGAAGGCCTCTTGAACTTGGAGGGAACGGGACCCTGTCAGGACTGACTGTTCGCCAGGGTGTGTGGGCCTCCCACAGGGTTATTTGGGGAGTCTCGGGCTTGTCCTGTTGCTGCGGCCTCTGCGGCTGCTTTAAGACCCCCGTTACCACGCCCCGGATGCAGAGACCAGCGGGGCCTCGGGGACTGGAAGGGACTCTAGCTCCCCTGGGATGAAAAGTTTGCAAATGCCATTGTGTTCGGAGAGACAGGTGGCTGCTGGACTTGCTCTCGGCTCCACACTCGGAGCCCAGTTCGATAGGCCGGTCGTTGAAATGACACTGACTGCTGCAGCAGGTGACATCTGTGTTGCAGAACCTCAAGAAGACACGGGTCCATTACTCTCATTCCTGGAGGGGCCGGTGTGGGGTGAGTGAAGGGCACAAGGGCTGCCTCTGGGTGGGATCCCTCCGACTTCGGGGACCCTCGTCCCCACCCTCTGCGCTCCCTCAGGCCGTGGTCCGACTGCCACCCAGGGCTGCCAGTCCTTCCCCTCCAGCCGGCTGACCAGGGTTGGGAAGTGGGGAAGTCTCACTTGCTCCAGGAGTTTCTCCTCAGCCTGAAAATTTTGGAGATGGCGCTGAGATTTTCGTGTGAAGCCGCAGTTGGTTCATCTTCATTGCCACACAGTGAACCACTGTTTTATAGTAATCCATGGCAGTCCAAGGTCTGCGTGAGGTGTCGGCCTGTTCCCTCGACGGCAGCCACTGGACATTCTTACTGCCACCCCGGTAGCCTGATGTGCGTTTCTGTTTCTGGGAAAGAGACCTTCCGACATGTTTGCTTTCCTGGCACATCAAACATTGGGGATGAAAGAATCTCTGACACTCAACATCCGAAATCTTCATCTTGTTAAAATGGTCTAAATGACAAATCTAAAATAGGCTTGATTTCCGGCATATTGTAATTATTATCCATTTAGAGCACACACTGTTGAATTGTTTAAAAATATATCTACACATAAGAATGGAATACAAACACCATAACGACTCGGTACTCACAACCATGCTCCCTCTAAGGAACACATTCTGAACGCTAAAAATTGTATCATTCCTTTTCCCCTTACAATTGTATTGATGTTCCTTTTCCCCAACACAATTTTATTCCAGTGACTCATAGTACAGTTAGTTCTGTTTTCAAAAGTCTCATATCGATAACTCCACCACACTCTGCCGTAAAAATATGTGCATCCATTAGAACTGATCTTTAAAATTTTTCTGTGACCATGGCATTTTAAGTGTTTACAAGTTACCACGGAGGAAGTTATTTCTATAATTATCAACAGTACAAAATGATCCAACTCAACTACGTCTTGGAAATTTTGGCAGATACTTGCCAAATAATTGTAACTCTTAATGAGTTGGGGTGAGATGTGGGGGCATAATTGCTGGTGCTTTTGTTAAAGAGACTGTCATCCCCCCCACCCCACGCCCCAGGCTTTACCCGAAGCAGGGCTGTGGAGGAAGAGAGGGGGATGGAGGGGGGGGAGGGGACAGAGGAGGGCCTTGGGCTGGGGCACGAGGTCCCAGGTCGGGAGGAGAGCTCAGCGCTGACCTCTCTGAGCAGCTTGGCCCTGCCATTCCCACTAACTGAGGACCCCGTGCTGATGTAACCCCACCCCCCACCAGCCTGCACACGTTCCCAGGTCCCAGGGATTCCCGTCGCTGTCTTTTCTACCCATTGCCCAACTTCCTCGAAGTATTGCCCAACTTGACTTGCACTTCGCCTCTGTTGGGTTGTGCAGGTTTTCGCTGTTGCCAGGCTGGTGGGTGTCCAGCGGAGTCTCCCTCTGGTTTCCACTTCCATTTTCCGGATCACTGAAGTGTCTGCTTCTTTCCAGCTGTCGAGCCCTCCCCAGCATTCCCTTGCAGGTCAAGTGCCTGCTCAAGCCCCGCCTCTTCTGCTGTTAGTTCCTCACAGTGTTCCCTGGCTTAGCCTTTCCCCTTCTGGTGCCCTTTCCCACGCCAAAGTTCTACAAACAAACACAGGAGTGAGTTTTTCTTCTATTAGGGTTCTCTGGGACTGTCCTTGCAGCCCAGGAGGGTCAGCATCTGGGTTGGGCTTCTGTTCTGCTGGCTCTCCAGTTCTGTCGCCTGGAGGAAGTCACACTCAGTTTAACACGGAGTAACTTGCTCAAACATACGGTTGTACTGCCACACATTACATGTGCTGTGCAGACTCACACTGAGCTGCTATTGTTGTCATTTCCTCTGTTTGACAGTGTAGGGCACAGGGGTCACACACAAGGCCTGCGGGCTAAGGCCCGCCCTCTGGCTTGTTTCTACCCGGCAGCAGTGCCGAGCTCTCACTTAACTGCTCAGGAGTAGTTACACCTACACAGTCCTAACATGACATGCAGCAACCCCCAGGCTGATGTGGCCCCCGGTGACAACGACTCTGACACCCTTGGTAGGGGAGAAGAGGTCAGTGCGCCTGACTAAACAGCCAGGTGTTGCGTGTTTTAAACATTCTTGTTGCACACCGGTAGAAAATTAGTGATGCAGATGAACATACTAATGACCCTAAAGGTATGGAGAATTGGACCCTAATTTTAACCACCTGGAATAAGAAAAGCAGGGAAAGAAAACAAGAAATAAACTTTGGCTGGAGTTGGTGTGAGCAATGAAACACCCCTGATGATTCCAGGTTGGACCCCGGCCAAGGCACGAGGGAGGCCGGCCATGACTGGCTTTCAGTTAGAACGTTTTCGGTCTCAGACCATCCTGTGGTTACCTGAGGTTTGGGGGTGAGTGGGGCCACCACACAGGCCTCCACGACCTTGTCAGGTTTACAGCATGGCCCCTGTCTGCCCACACCTGGGATGTGGCACTGGCACAGTCCCTAGCTCAGACCTCACCACCTGTGTGCCCTGCAGAATCTTGAGTGGGCCAGGCACTGAGCGGGCCAGGCACTGGGCTTATCCCCTGGGGCAGGCGGGGGTGGGGGTGGGGGTCACACACAGCACCTCAAAACACTTGGGACGTTCTGCTTTGTTTTTGTGGAAAGTGGGGAATGGTCAGCGCTGCCTGAGGTCCTCTCCTGTGGTCTCAGAGAGCCAAGAAATAAAAATATTGTAACTTGCAGGGATTACACCCCTCCCCGCACTGAAGCTCTGGCATGGGGAAAAAAAAAAAAAAGTTCAGACCTGGAATAGGAATCAAAGAATGAAAAGGTGAAGAAAAGTAGCAAACACTCCCCACCGTTACATTGTTGGGACAAACGGCTGCTGTGCCCCGTCTGCGGGGCACTGTGCTGGCCGGAGCAGGAAAACCCATTTCTGTACTCACCGCAGCCAGGTCACCAGGTCTCCTGTCCTGTCCTGCTGGCTGGCATTGCTCCTGCGGGAAGGGGTCAAGGAGCCTCGGGGCAGGTGGTGGGGCAATGAGACGGGTGGGAGGAATGGCTCCCTGGGAGACTGGAGCCTCCCAGCAACAGGGCTGAAGGGTGATGCAGATGAGGGTGGAGGTGCAGGAGGTCCAGCCGCATGCCCACTCTGAGTGGAGCTGACCTTGAGCGACAGGCTTAGGGGCTCCAAGGTCAGCACGTCCTCCTGACGACATACGCTGGGGCGAGTTATCACTCACCCACGGGGGGTCACCTGCCCATCCTTTCACTCACCTGATCTGGTGACCTAAAGGTGTCAAGTGTCCCTGGCTAGAAAACACACCCTAAAGGGACTTCATGGAAGCCCCAGGGCCCAACCAACTCTACAAAAATTAACAGAGAAAGAGGCAAATTTGACCTCAGCACAGCTATTCCAAAGAGTTATTTAGTGAGATGGCTCAGGATAAGTTTCCATGTAAGTGTAATATTTTTAATTCAGTGCAAGCTACACTAGCAATCACTAGAGAGGGAGGTAATTTCATGCATGCAATTTTTCTAGTTTCTTGATTTGAAAAATTATTTTTTAAACTGTTTAATAAAGAGTTTTAGTGCCAAATCATTTCATGAGCAGCTAATTCATAGGGCACTATGCCATCTGAAGGCACCGCACCTGGGTGCACCGGTATTTAATCTTACCTCTGTGAAGGGGAAATCCTTCATGCTGGCCAGGTGCGTTCTTGTGAAAAGCCAGGAAAAAGATACTATTATTGCCGCCTTCCAGTTCAAAGCGCTTAATCTTCGCTGATTTCTGGTGCTTTGGTGCCCTCTGGTGGTGCAACTTGGAAAACAAGTAATAGTATTAGATCCCTGATTTCAACCGGCGTGGGAAGAATTATAAAATGTGCAACACCTGACTATTTAGTGAGGGGAAACGACCTCTTTTCCCTTACACTGTCAAACTAATAAAATGACAATGGCCAATACAACAGCAGCCATCTGGCGTGAGTGAATCAAAATTATACCTATTTTTTGTCAGATTGGCATATATTAGTGTTGTATTACAGAACTGTAGTAATTAGTTTATGTGTACTATGAGATGAAAAAGGTTGAAAATTGCTGTGACATAGTATCATGCATGGTAATGGGTGCAAGTCACACACTGAAAACTATCAAGAAAAATTGTCCATAAGACTGACCCTGTTGGTTCATTTAGTTTTGCCTCCCATAAAGATTGCTAACAGCTTTGACACACGGAGTTAATAAAAACAATAACTAACTTCATAAACTGAGACTAGGCTTGAAAACTCATCTCATAAAAAAGATGATAAATCTTTTAAAAATGGGACTAACAAAAAATCAATTCTGTCACATCTGTGTGCACGTCAGCAACAAACATCTCACTGAAACAAGACAGGAAACTCAAAAAAGCCCTGGAAAATCAGATTAAAAACAAGTCCACACACAGTATGAAAAATGGCATTTCTTCTCGGAGGCAGCTGAACTACAAACTGACAGAGTGGAAGTGTGTGGTCCTAGAGTACATAGTTTTCCATCGCTTTAATTTTATCCTCCCAATCCCCTTATGTTTTAGGGACATGCCTTTTTAAAATTCATTTATTTATACATTAAAAAAATTATTTATTTTTAGAGAGAGGGGAAGGGAAGGAGAAACATCAATGTGTGGTTGCCTCTTGTGCACCCCCAAGTGGGGAACCTGGCCTGTAACCCAAGCATGTACCTTGACTGGGAATCAAACTAGCAACCTCTTGGTTCGCAGATCTACACTCAACCCACTGAGCTATAGAAGCCTGGGTGGGACAGGCCTTTTAAATAGAATACAGCTGAGCTCTGGCTGGGTAGCTCAGTTTGTTGGAGCGTTGTCCCTGACAGAGTGAAGGTCGAGGGCTCCATCCCTGGTCAGGGCATGTGCAAGAAGCAACCAGTGGATGCATAAATGAGTGCAACAACAAACTGGTGTCTCACTGTATATCTCTCTCTCTCTCTCTCAAATCAAATAAAAAAGGTTTAAAAAATGTAGGTCCTGCCATTGAAGATCCTAGATTTCGGGAAGATTGAAGGCATGTGGAATCCAAGGTCAGAGAGGTGAAGTGAACTCGGACTCTGGGCCTTTTTGCAGTTGATACGCAGCAAGTCTCATGCGACATACAACATACAGAGGGTCCTTGGAAGAAGTGGGAATTCCACAATGAGAAAGGCTGGGTGAAACCTTCCTTACCTGCCCTCAGCGTATTGAGCTGTATTTGTGTATACAGCTCAATATAACTCAGTTGTGTATAACTGAGTTGTGTATAATTCAGTTGAGTTATTTATGTATTCTACATTTCACTAGCCCTTGGTGTCCATAAAACTTGCCTGGGTTATATCCATATAATCTCTAAATTTCAGTGGCTTAATCATCTATTTATTTGTTACTCATGATCCAATCAGGTGGTCCGAGAGAGCAGTGGGGCTCTGGGATTTGAAATCAGAGCCCCTGACCTTGGCTGCTGGGCACCCAGTGTCAGCATGTGCTTTTAGGATCCCTTCACTGGGGATATATATATATATATATATATATATATATATATATATATATATATAGAGAGAGAGAGAGAGAGAGAGAGAGAGAACAGGGCAAAGTCCTCAGCTCTCTGAAACTCCTGTCCGCCTGGGTTCTCCTTTTTCTGGACTGTGCTTGTTGTCAGCAATGAAGAATAGGTCTGTTTGTTCCCAGAGGGGACTGTTTGTTCTTTTCCTGTCTGTTCCTGTTTGTTCTTTCCAGCGGTGCTCGACCAACAGGCCTATTACCTTCCTTCATGAACTTGGTCTTAACTATGACTCAGGATCCTCGGAGCAGAGCGGGCTCCCTTTCCTCGCCAGTGCAGTGGCGAGGGAACTGCGGGGCTGGGGTGCAGCAGTAATAGCAGGACAGGGAATGCAGGGCGACATCGGGTTCGGTTCAGGGGTTCAGTGTAGTGTCTGTCTGCAAGACACCCCTCCGGGCGCAGGACTTGAAGCAAGACTGTGTTGGAGAAATAGCAGCCGACGTAGAAAACACTAGAACTACAAATTCAGAACGATTGCTAATAAACGAGCTGGTGGGTGATTTATACGAGTGTATGTATTTGTCTGCATGTGCACACAATGTACACAACATTTAACCCCTTCCAGTAACATTTATCAGCACCTTATTTGAGGAGAGATTGGTTGTTAAAAATGAGCTCATAGGTATTTATGTTTTTATAACATTCAGTTAAACTGTTCGGTATACTTCGTGAGTTTAAGGTATTCTCAAGCAAGTAACATTTTCTGTTGTTGTTGTTGTTGCAAGCAAATACCTACTTAGAAGGGTTCCCGCCAGTCCTTGGACCACAGGCTTGGTTTTTTGAGGCCCTGGGAAGAACTGACCAAGAAAACGAGCACTTCTGATCGATTTCCACTAGATGGCACTATTGAGTGCAAGATTCAACCTGCTGTAAGTTTTAAGGCAGAAATTTGACCAATCATAGACGACGTTTATAGTGGGTTACTTTCCCCGTCTACATTAATACTCAAGACAATACCCAGACCACTTTTGTTCGTTTTGGAAATAAAGAATCAAAATTTGTAACCTGGAAATTTGAAAACACTGTGAAGTTCTTAAGGAATTGGTATGGTATATTATCTGCTATTTCATTGGAATTCATAGAAAAGGACATTTTTTTGTTATTAAACATCATGTTTTGGTCATGTTTACACATATGGTAAGTTTTGATCAGAGCTATTTTCATTTGGGGGCAAAATAATTTCATTTGCAGACTACTGAAAGAGTAGGGGCTACTTTTTTCCTCCAATATATTTTTTTTAATCAGGCAAGAAAATATCTCGAGTGGCTGCGTTGGTGTGAAAAATAAACTACCTCTGAGTGTCTAGTGTCACTTCAATTGCCGTGAGACATTATAAACGAAAACAAAACTGTGAAAAATAAGTAACGCGCCCATGGAGGGCTGAGGACCACAGTGTACTCCGGTTCTGTGTGTGGACATGGAATCCCTGCAAATGCAGTGACTCCACGGGCTTCTGTTTCCCATGAATCCACAGCGGGACGGGGTGGGGGGTCCTGTCGGTGTCTGTCCCTGTGCAGCGAGGAAGCTGAGGACTGCAGGGCTGTGCAAACCAACCGCCTGTTGTGATCTGGTCGCAGCCACCGGTTTGTGGGACTGGAGCCATCCGGATCCTCCCCATGCGCCTCTCCGGGACGCCAGGCAGGCACTTCGTATTCAAGCAACGATGAATTTCTGTTTCCTCGTTCATAAACACTCTGCCTTGAGTCAGAGTGCATCTGTTCAGCATCGTTAATAAAGTTATTCATTCTAAGGTTTTATTTGAAACACGGATACTAAGGAAGATGTTAACACTGGAGACAGTGAAACAGAGGAAGGGCCTCGCGTTTGGGGTGCCCGGTCTCGAGGTCTCGCCAAGCATGCGCTTTGGTGAGGTCGTGGGAACCGTTGGGGTTGGGTTCCTCAACCACATAAAAGGGTCTGATGGCTGATTCCTGACAGTCCCTTGGAGAGGCGGGACTCTGTGCTGTTCTCTGTGACTGCTCCCTGTTTCAGAAAGGACTCCTCAATGTTCCCTTCCCCTGTTGCCTCTGTGTGTCCACGCCTCCTCAGGCCCACATCCTTTTGTTAGAGAGATTAGATCTGGTGACTAGAATAGGATACTCATTTTTCCCACCATGTGAGCCTTTGTCCCTGAACCTCTTCTCTTAAAAGGTGCCACTGGAGTGCTGGGATTTATACTTAAAAAGTTAACCTAAGTGTCACTGTTTATCGGTCACTGTTAAAGTCTTGGCTGTCATAGTGTGTGGCCTCGCATGAACAGGGTTCAGGGGCTTCCCATCTCTTCAAGTTCTGGATGTAAATGTATCTGTGTTTTCGTTGTTGTTTAAAGTGTAGGAAAATGTTGACTTTATAGCAGATAAACAGGAACATTCAAGGTTATACACTCGATAGAAGTAAAATTAAAAAAAAAATCTATAACCCTCTTTCCTTACAAGAGGGGAAAAGAAATAGAAATTTACCAATTGTTCTATGATACAATATCAATTCTGTACTTGAACATGAGTTGTGTGTGGATTCCAGCATACGTGCTCGTGGGAAGTCAACGCGAAGTTAGAGAATTTGTCTTAGTATATTTCCACTCTGAATTCAGTAGGTTTCAAAACATTGATTTTTCTCATTGACTTTTTTTTTTTTTTTTAATTCTGAGAAAAGGGAAATGCTGTCGCGGGAGACGGTGAGAAAGGCCGAAAGAAACAATAGTCATGAGTCATCATGTGAGTGTGAGCCGGGGTTTCACAGATTCCCACGTGCAGCAAAAGTGCTGGTGGAGGGAAAGGAGAGGGGGAAAAAATCTCAGTTGTTTTAAAAAATCTTATACTAGCCCAGAAGAAAGTTCGAATTTTAAAGAGCAAAACAAACGCCCAGGTCACCTGCACTGCCTGCTTCCTTGAATTATGGCTGTGGGAACTTGGTTTCCGTGGAGATTGGATTCACGGGGCAGTTTCCTTTCCAACCAGGTCCCACAGTTCCTTTTCCTTTTTTTTCATCAAGAGTCAGAATCCCCTTCTGATTAATTATAAATCATAACGTCCGTCCTCATCACACGAACCACAGTGACGTGGCCTGTGCTTTGTTGAGCAGAGGTGGGCTTTGGAGACCCCCCCCACCCCCCGCTTTCTAACCTGCCTGGTTCTGATAAGAGCAGTAGCTTTGGAACAATGCAGCCTAGGTTTACTCTGGCAAGTGGCTTTTCCTCAAGAGGGTGGGTGCTAGCGGCAGCCCCTGTTTCCCAGGCTCTCCGCCTTGAGCCTCTGAACTGGCAGCCGGGGAAACAGGCATTTCTGCAGAGGCAAAGTGAAGACTTCCTCGTGCTACAAAATGAAAACCGCCCTGCTCCCCGGAGCCTGGGCGCTGGCAAACGGATTTCTCTTTTCTGTGGTCGAGCGTCTCTCCTCTCTGCATATGGATCTCATCAGGAAAAAGCGCAGCATTGGAGACCTTTATTTGGTAATGAATGTGGTAGCCCTCATGCTCAAAAGTACGGTTTGAAAACATTATCTTTCTCATGTTAGTCATTTCCCAGTGATTACAAAGACGTATGAGCAAGGCTGCCTGTCATGATGGCTTAGATCCACCAGCAAGAAGGAGCAGACCTACCCGGCTGTCTTCCTAGTGCTGGGTCACTCCTTTCTCTCCTTCCTACGAAGCTTCTTGATTCTCGGAAGAAGAATAGAGCTGGGACTCTCTCCTCTTTAGCTGTAGGCGTATTATTGCTCACAGGCATGCCTCTAACATGAGCAGTGTCTGGGGCAAAAGTGCAAAGGTAAGGCCACATAATGTTTGTTAACCATCTAGAAATCACAAATCCATCTAATGGAACGTTAATTCAAATGTGTTCCATTTCCCTATCTGAACACATTTATTCTTTATGTGATGTGGACATGCAGGTGTGAATGTGAACCCCTTGGACCACACCGATCTCTGGTCTGGAAAGTGATGGCAGGAGCTGCAGCTGGCCCCTGGCATGTGACCTGACTTTTGTCTGCCCGTCCTCGGCGCTGTCTCTGGCCATGAGAGGCCTCCCATGCACAGGGGTGGATACATCAGCCCTCATGCATTTCTAAGCTTCCTCCACACCTTCTGCAGCCCACAAGCAGATGCCACGCGATCACCCACGGGGTCTAAGAGTGGAGACATTAATGGCACATTGGCCTGAGGAAGGCTCGGAGGCCGTTGGAGCAAGGGCTTGGAACTGGTGTATGTGGAGCATAGTCTTGAAGAGTTCATGTCTTCAGTGGCCCTTTGGTCACAGGTACGTCTCAGTCCTCAGGAGGGCACACCAGGGGAACACAGGGCCCAGGACACAGCACTGCCTTCTGGAGCCTCTGCTGAGCGGACTGTGTTGAGAATAGTTGGGGATGCACCACAGCAAACAGAGCAGCGACTGGACGCAACGAGGATGCTGCGTAAATTCACTTTGGACGTGGGGATCAAACGGAATAGGTATGTCAGGTAGCTGTGCATACGATGTCACAGATGAGCAGGAAAGCCTGTCCCAAGTGTCACCCCACCTCTACGACACATTCAGCTTTCTAAGCGATGCCATTTTTGAGACTTTGGTGTACAAAGAAGAGAATCTTTTTTGCTATTGGCTCTGTATCATCAATAACCACACAGTCACTCGCTGAACCCCAGGAAGAAACAGCATACTGTGCAGACGTAGTGCTGGGGTGTGGGCAGCCCCAGTATGGCTGCCAGCGTGCTGATGGTGCAACATGGGCCCTGTCCTCATGGGGCTCAGTCTTCTAGCAGGAGGTTAGGATCGAGTAGGGTGAGCACCAATAAAGAAGCGTGAAAGATACTTTGGTATGTGCGGGGATTTAACCAGTTCCTGGAGGCACAATAACACGATGCCTAAGTGGGTAGCTTTTGGGCTCAGAGTGCCCTGTTTAGTTCCCTTCTCTGACAGTCATGGCTTGTGAAGTGGCTCAGTCATCAGTCTTAACTTATCTGTGAGGTGGACCGTGCTGAGAAATCCCTCACTCACTCCCACATACCGTCCTTACCAGGTCCCTGAACACTCGGTGTACAGCACGGCCACCTTAGGAGGTGGGTGCTACTAGCTTCCCTTTGTGGAGGAAGACACCCAGGCATGGCGAGGTCACGAGGGCATCAGAGGTCACACGGCCGGTAAACAATGGGGCCACCGGAGCAGCTTGACTCCCATCTCTCCTCGTTATCCCCGTCTTCTTCCTTCTAAGGAGCACGTGTCCTGACAGGGAGCAGGGGCTCAGGGCCTCGCAGCATAATCGTTGTTACCGACTGTACTCAGACAAAGGGGAGGCAGGAGAGGTTTTGCATCAGAAGTGATGAGTAAGTTGAACTTGAAGGAGGCTGGGGTCGGAAGAAGAAACAGGTAGAACTGAAGGATGATGGGGCCAGGGTGGGTGTCGGGGAGCAGCAGGGATGCGGGCCTGACTGTGGAGCAATGGGGGCACCAAACTGAGGTCCTCGGTCTTCAGGGTGTAGGAGGCGAAGGAGGGGATAGGCTGACAGGCTTTAAACAGGGAAATGATATTATCGTGTGACTTTCTGACTAACGTGATAATACGTCATTAATCATGAAAGATAACTCGAATGCTCTTCAGCTCTTGCATTGGGATCCCTTGGATTCCAAGAGTTGAGGGTGGGGATGAGTCTAGAAGCCAGCCTTCCCTAGCAGAAAAGCAAAAGGACGTTCGCTGACAGGGAGGCTGCGCGTCCTTCGATGCAGCTGCCGTAGGAAAGAAAGTGGGCCGGGCCCCCTGCTGCCCGAGCAGAGTCTCACCTGAGTCCCCCCTCCCGAATGCACCGCCTCTTTCCAGTGGGTCCCAGCCCCTCCCCTGACTCAGAGGGGACCTTGAGGATGAACTTTTATGCTTACGTCTGTTGGAATTTTTATCTTTTCCAGTAATAAAACACATCGAAATAAATTCCATATAATTCTTACCGCGGACGTGCTCTGAGTGCACAAGAATGCGATTCTTGATACAACATCTTCCTCAAATATTTTTAGGGGGCTGGAACTACACGTCAGTGTGCTATGTGTGGTGAGAGGGAAAAACACTGTCAATATAAAAAGCTGTAAGCTAACTAACCATTTCATGCAATTACATAATTTTATAATTCAAGTGGGGTCCTGTGTGTCCTAGTCTCCTTAACTCAGACTCATTCTTATTGTAATAATCCTGAAAAATAATTGACCAGCACTTGCAAGTAGCTATTACTTCCCCCATCTCCCGTGTCACGGGTGAGGCGATGCCGTTTATTTAGCTGTTAGCAGTGGAGGCGGTGGACGAACAGAACGGCGTCAGGCTGGTCCCACGAGCTCGCAAAGGGGAACCGAACACGGCGTGAACGTGGGGGCAGAGCCAGCGCGGTATTGCCGGTTAAAGACCACGTTTTGGTTTTGGAAATGCCATGTTTCAGAAATGCTAGTCTATCATCAGATAATTTTTAGACATTTCTGCATGTTCTAACTCTCACTGAAATGAGTTGAATTAAAAGTCTAACTTCAGGGCTTTAAACATACGTAACTTCAGCCCATGTACACTATGCGTTTATATGTGCGACCGTGGTCATCCCAGGGTGGAAAAGTGGGTTTCATGGTTTTGACTGAATTGTCCTCTTAAATACCTGGATTGGATGTCTTAGCAAAGCCCACTGTTCTCTGAATTAATTTTATTGACACACCATCGGGGCGCTGTGAGGAAACAGCTGCAGTGTGTTCTGAAGTTCATGTTCAGAGCGGACGCGGTGGGAGCCTGGTCATAACCCCTCCCTCCCCCAACCTCTGGGCTCTGATAGCGGCCTCCACAATTTCCCTTCCGCCAGACACACTCGCAGTGTCCTTCTGCTTGTCAGCGCTCCGGCTGTGACCCAGTCTCGTCATTAATGGTGGGGTCTTTTCTGAGAAATCATAGCCCCTGACTTTTCCAACAAGACAGATTTTGTAGGCTCTTGTGTTCAGGGACAGTTCAGTAAGTCGTGTGGGTGTGTCACTTTCCTAAGACCTCAGGAAGGTGTGACCCTCATGGAGCCCAGAAATGTCCAGGGGCTGCCCAGTTAAAGGTGGCTGACCACGCCGATGACTTCTTTCCTGTGCTCTGGTGACAAGTGAGACTACCACGATTACCATTCCTTACGGAGAACTCCGGACATCCCAAGTGCCAGGAGGAAAATGAGGCCTAGAGAGATCAAATGTCATGTTCAAGGTCGCATAGCCAGTAAATGGCAAAATGCATGTTTGAACTTCAGACTGCTTCACTGAAGACCAATTGCCCCCAACAATGAAGTTCAAATCCCAGGGTTGTGGTCTGATACACTATCCCTTGTGCCTCTGCCATTTCTTTCTTTTCTTAGCTAACATTTAAAAAGCACTTGTAAAACACTGTCTATATGCCAGGTAGGCCCTTATCACTTTACAGTATGTCAACATTTATGATCTAGACGCAATTTTACATACGAGGAACTGAGACATGGAGAGGATAGTGAACTTGCTGATGTCCACTTACATGAATGATGCTCACATGCTACACGACCTCTGCCATTTCTCAGCCCCTGTGAAGGCACACTGATTAGTCATGACCCTAGAGATCTAATTTCACATTATTTCTGCAGAGCACAAATAAGCTGTATCTTCACCTTGGATGCTGGAGCATTATACAGAACCAGAAGATCAAGTTCAGATTACATTAATCACACATGAAAGGCAACACATAGCTCACAGGGAGTCACGTTGGTGTTTTGATTATTTAATTGAAGAAGAAAAAGTGATATTTTGATCAAAAGCTTGCTGAAAACTGTTATTGCTAAGGATTTAAAAGTTAGATTATATTTTGTTTTAAGCTGTTTATGAAGTTCAGTCTTGGGGTTTTATAATCCTCAAATCGGCTTTAATTAATTTGTCAAATCCTTTTAGCAGAATTTGTTTCAGTGTTTTTGTGCACCGACCAGAAACAGTTCCGTGTTACCTTTCAGTAATCTCTAGATGAGGTTTGCTCGTGTGACCTAATGGTCTGTATAAATAATCTAATTCACAACACCCCTACTGAAGGGGGAAACTTCAATCCTCTGCTTTAATTTCCAGTGAGATCTGTTGTCGTTGTACACATTTTCTATCACTGGCAAAAACAAACAAAACAAAGCAAAACAAAAAAATAACCCCCGCCCCACAAAAAAATAGCCAAACCCCAAACCAAAAACCCCCAGCTGCAATAATGTCATTAATTTGTATGAATAATATAAGACATAACCTGCAAACTCGTCAAGATTAAGATTTGGTACTTTGCCTAAGGAGACATCCATGAAGCATTGATAAAAACTGACACTTTGGCTTTAAAATGGAGGTCCACTCAGAGGTGTCTTAATTTTAATATCCCAGATTAATTCACGTATCCAGGGGGTAAGTTTTGTGTCATGCCTAAAAAATGTCTCTGATTTTAGTTCTGTCATTATTCTAATAAACTGTTTCTTCATATAAAAGAATGGAGAATGCTATGGTAGACTATATTTACAGTCAGATATCTTATATTACCCCTAAAATTCTAAAAATAGTTAACTGGAAAGACAATTGGAAAGTCTACATACAATTTATTTCAACCTTCTCTTTTTCAAATGTATAATCTTTATTATATTTTTCCCATTACTATTTAGTCCCCTTACACCCCCTCCCTCCAGCAATCACCTCAGTGTTGTCCACGTCCATGAGTCCTTTTCCTTTTTTTACTTGTAAGAATGTAGTTAGAACCAAGCTTTAAAAATACCTTATCCTTATGGTCACATAATACTTTTCATAAATTTCTTGAACTTCAAAGGTAAGTGGTGTTTGCTGAACAAAGGGGATATTTCATTTATGTAAATGACATGAAACCTTTCTTGGTCGTAACAAAAGGCTATGGCTTATTCAAAAATTATTTTTGTATATGCTTGAAATAATGTGCTAAGGTTTCTGGACTGAGTAAAGAAGGGAGTGAAGACTAGAATTGATCTCTTGAGAGAACAGGAAAGCACTGAAGAGGTTAAGGGCATGCATGGGAGGTTCAAGGGCAACTTTAGTGGAGCAAAGGGTGCAAGAGCTGAATTCACTGATTAATTCTGACAGTTTTTTTTTTTGGTGTTTTTTTTTTTGTTGTATGTATGAGATCATATCATCTGCAAATGGAGACACTTCTACTTCTTTCTTTCAATCTGGATGACTTTTCTTTTTCTTGCTTAATTGTTCTGGCTAGGACTTCTAATATTCTGTTGAATACAGTAGTGAGACTGGATATCCTTGTCTGCTACTGACCTTGGAGGAAAAGCTTTCAGGTTTTCACTGTTGAGTATATTAGCTGTGGGTTTGTCATATATGACCTTTATTATGTCGAGGTATATTTCTTCTATACCTAATTTGTTAAGAGTTTTTACTGATCATAGAAGAATGCTGAATTTTTTCAAATAGATCTTCTGCATCAATTGAGATATCCTATGATATTTATACTTCATTTTGTTAATGTGGTGTGTCATATTTATTGATTTGCCTATCTTGAACTATTCTTGCATCCCTAGGATAAATCCCACTTGATCATGTTTTAATGTGCTGTTGAATTCAGTTTTCTAGAACTTTGTTGAAGATTTTTACATCTATGTTGACCAGAGATATTGGACTGTAGTTTTTCTTTTCTCGTAGTGCCCTTATGTAGTTTTGGTATCAGGGTAATTTCGGTAATTGTGTAAAATGGGTTGAGTAGTATTCCCACCTCTTCAGTTTTTTGGAATATTAATTCTTCTTTAAATGTTTTGTAGCATTTACCTGTGAAGCCAGCTGGCCCTTTGGGCTTTTCTTTGCTGGGATGCTTTGTATTAGTGGTTTAGTCTCTTTACTCATCATTGGTTTACTCAGCCATCTATTTCTTTATCATTCAGTCTTGGTGGTTTGTGTGCTTCTCAGAACTGATCCATTTCTTCTAAGTTATCCCATTTGTTGGCATATAATTGTGTGTAGTAGACTCTTATGGTCTTTTACATTTCTGTGGTTCATATCGGTTGTAATGCTTCCACTTTGATTCAGAATTTCATTTATTCGGGTCTTCTCTCTCTTTTTTTCTTGGTTAGTCTAGCTAAAGTTTGCCAATTTTGTTTGTCTTCTCATAAAAATAATTTTTAGTTTCACTGACTTTTTATTATTTTCTAGTTTCTATATTATTTATTTCTGTTCTAATTTTTATTATTTTCTTCCTTCTGCTAATTTTGAGTTTAGTTTCTCTTTCTTTTTCCAGTCCCTTGTGGTGGAATTGAATTAATATTAAATAAAGGTTATATATTACTTTAGTTTATGTTTTTTTTTAATCTAGAACTTCCCCCCTCACTTTTAAATTTCTTTATTACATTGATTTTGGGGGAATATCAGAATTTTTTTTGGTAAATTGTCCTAAATTTGGAGTATATATAATTGATTCTTCTAACCCTAACATTTTCTGGTACTTGAGAATTAGGTTTAAAATCTTGTTTGTATTCAGGTTAAACATTTTTGATGTATAGTGAATGATAACAGATGCATAACTCCAGGTTGTCCCACAGTGCAAAGACTGGCCCTTTGGTTAAGGGGTGACCACCAGACTCCTCCAATACAAGGCCAGTTAGCCCCTCACAGGTAGAAAGTAGTCACCAGGTGGCACTGAGCAAATATTCTGTTCTCCAACTTCCTTCAACCTAATGGTTTTAACATGCATTGCTTGAATAAATTATTGATTATTTTTACCAAATTTTTCATTCTTTGCGGTCTGAATGTCTATAAAGTTGAGAGAACAACCAAATAAAATAAAAATCTAGGAAGTGTTTTTATTTGTATCATCCATTGAAATTCAAACAACCATCTGAAGTGGGGTCTATCCCTACCTTGTATGTTTTTTCTTGTCACAGAACAGTAGAAGCCCTCGGGTGAGCTGGCGTCGCTGGGGAAAGCAGAGCCCTTGTGTTAAGAGTTGGAAGGAGGAGGAGACAGCAAGTATAGGCCCAGAAAAAGGACCTGGAAACAATCTCATCATGGCCAGTTGCCACCAGGAACTCAAAGAAATGGAGCAGCCCATGCAGAATGGAGATGAAGACTGCCCTTTGGAAGTGGGGGAAGGCCACCAGCCAGCAGGCAATAACAGAGGGGGGCAGGCTCCCCACTAGCCCTCGCGTCTAGTGGGCCACACCCAATAGGCAGGTCAGTGATGGGACAGGGATGATATAGAAATGTTTCTGGAGGAGATGAGAGGAATCAGGAGGAACCCCAGGAGCTGCAGTTGAGGCATTGTCTGTGTGTCCTTATGGAGGAACTCTCTGACTGTTACAGAGCAGAACAAGGGGGGCCCTGGGACGGTGATACTATTACTGAAAGAGACTCAGGTCCGTCTTGTCCGCCGCCTTAAAGGAAAGATATCTCTCAATGCCAGAGATTCGTGAAAAGGAAAGGAAACGTTTATTTAGTGCTATACAAACTTAAAGTAGTGACCTAATGTCTTTACCAAAATCCCAAAGTCCCTTAAAACACCCACAAACACACACAGTCCTTCCTTCCC
>PVIA01006975.1:0-89543 GCA_004024845.1 Tonatia bakeri
AATTAGGATCCATGTAAAATTCTTTAGCTTTGTGGAGAGTCGGACTGAACTAAGATGGTGTCAATCCTGTCAACTAAGAAGCCATATTTAGAGCATGTGCAGTAGAACAATAACTCAGAGAGATGATGCAACCCCTTGAGTTTGTGCAATACAGCCTGGTAGATAACACGTGCTGATCTGAAGGGTAACACCACCCTCTCAGAGCATGCTCAGTTGAGCAACATAGACCACCTTCTCAGGGCATGAGCAGTAAAGAGATATAATCAACATGTACTTATTGAGGTGGCACAAAATGACATGTGTTAATCAAAGGCTGGTGCAACATTGCATCATGCCAGAGTATGAAAGCAAAAACCTTTGAACTGACAGCGAGACAGCCAGAGGATCTGAGATGGCGGAGAGACACTCCACTGCTCTGATCCAACCTGCTCCACCTGACTCTGAAGCCTCCATAAACTTGCCAGACACAGACCAATTGCCTGCCAGATCTGATTGGGACTCTTAGGACTCAGGCTTGTTATCTCCCAATTGTGATGTTACTGCTGATTGTTTCTGTGTGATTATTGTGTTTTGGGGGTTGTTATTGATATGGATTGAACTTGAATTAATAAAAGCTGAGTGAAGAGCACAAAAAAAAAAAAGAATATTTTAAGAGCCCAAGCTGGTAAAATACTGAGACAAATAAACAACATTAACCAGAAGTTGATGTGTTCACAACAATTTGGAAAAAAGATCTAAAGCTGGAATGCTAATGTTTTAAGGAATTCTAAGTTATGTCATTTATTGAGCTGTTATATTCATCAGTTCAAGGAAGATTTAACAAAGTTCAATTTAATTAAGCTATATACATAAGAAAGTTTTCTTTAAATGTTCTTTCCAGAAATATAGCCATGACAGCTCTACATAAGATATTCTGATAGAAGTTGTTTTAGTGACTTCTACTCTAGGAAGCAATCAAAAGATTTTCTGTCTATGTTTTTTCTCTTTTCTATAAAAGGTAAAATAAAACACAAACATTACAATTTGATTCTGTACTTGCAAAATATATATGTACTTATTAATCTCTAATATATTTATTATTTATTAGATAGTCTCAGAACTTTATTCCATGACTCACTTCTCAAAAAATCATGAAAACTGAAAAGTAATAAAAAAAATGTACTGAATATTTTTAAAGCTCAAAATCCATCCTACTCATAATATTAAATATGTTTCCCTGTATGTCCTAGGAAGTGGGTCAATAATTACTGTACTTAAAAATAGTCCACAGCCCTGGATGATATGGCTCAGTAGATTGAGTGCTGGCCTGTGAACCCAAAGGTTGCTAGTTCAATTCCCTGTCATGGCACATGCCTGGGTTGCAGGCCAGGCCCCAGTTGGGGTATGTGAGAGGCAATTAATTTGATGTTTCTCTCCCTCTCTTTCTCCTTCCCTTCCCCTCTCTCTGAAAATAAATAAATAAAATATTTTTAAATACTCCACCAATTATAACTCTTTATGTTTAATTTGAAATAATAACAGCATAACCAGCAATTAATGAGTTAAAAGTTTAACCACTCATTTCAAGGTATTATTGAGAAAATGACTCTGAAATCTTGTAGCCAAATTTCTCACTTAGTTAAATTCTGTAATTCTATTTTGCACAGATCAAAATAATTAAATAGTCCAGGGGATGTAGAGTACAGAGTAAGGAACATAGTCAATAGTGTTGTAATAACTAAGGTGGGTACTGGGATTACTGGGGAAACCCTTTGTAAAGTATGACCATCTAACCACTATGCAGTACACCGGAAACTAATGCAAAACAATACTGAATATAAACTGTAATGAAAAAATAAAGCTACATAAAATAAAATGGATAAAAATGATTGCTTGAGTTGAGGGGAAATTTGAAAGAAGAGATCACTCTGTCCTTTATCTAACCTTTGTACAAAACAAGAGTAAGAAAATCTAGATGTTGTTCATTGTTGGCGAAGAGGGGGTTTAATGATCCTCTCTGCTGTTCCTGCAGGAACCATGGTGCAGTGACTTTTACCCCATCACAGATTTCATACAACCCTGGTCACTGTGGCTCTGCCTATGTCTACAAACTCTCTGAAGCAGAGCTTCGTTGAAGGCATCTGCCTTGCATGCCCCGGCCGTGGCTAATGCCACTTTGTCAGCCCTTCAGACCTTGTAGCTGTCCTGATAGAGTCCGGGTTTCCATTTTCCAAGGGGAGTTTTCAGTGAACCGTAATCTGTCTTTCCATTGGCTAGGTCTGGAAACCTTGGTGGGCTGGGTGGGTCCAAAAAGAAAAAAGGATGTTTTCTTTTTCCACTGTTTAAACCTCTTGTGAGTAATTCCCCACAGCTGTACATAAACACCTCCTTTCTGAGTGGGGGGAAAGAGGTCTCAGGACAGAACAGCTCTCTCTGTTTATGAAATTAAAACAAATCATGGCAACTGCTCCTTATTTTAACCCACAGAGAGCCTGCCTCCTCGTCGCATGCGTTTTATGGGGAGCTTAATTGTATTCTGGAGCTTCAGACTAGCCATCCTGAGTTCCCCTTTAAAGATGAAAAGGACGAAGAGAAGAAAACAAGTTTTAAATTCTGCATGTAAACAATCTGGAATTCTTTTGCAGCTCTTATGAGATTGTTCAACAATTAAATTGCTATAATTATAACCCCAAACAATGTTTGCCTGGGCTGGCTGCCTAATCAGGGAAGCTGTATTTTCACAGCAGACTAAGCATATTGTTGTTAAAATAAATGTTATTGGAAAAACAGCTCCAGAGAATACATTTCTGCCTACAGAGAATTAGTGGTTATTTTTAGAGATGCCAAGAAATTCAGTGCCTACCATATAGAGGGCGTAAAAACACCTGTTGGAGCCCGTGGAAAACATTTAGGTTTGTTTGCAAATAACCCTTGCTATTAGCAGTTTTAAAATATCTCCACGAGAATTGTCTAGATTTTAGGCCCATCCATTATTCTAGTCCACTGTGGTTGAGACACAGACTAAGTGATTTTACAAGGCCGTGCATTAGTAGTAGACTTTGAAGTCACAGGTTTCTCTGCATAACCCCATCACAGTTCTTTTAACGATAGTAATTGATTTAATTGTCTGACTTCATGCAGAGATTGTGAGATCATGAAATTCTGAAAACCTACAGCCTAGCACACTGCCGTGTGGTGTGTGTGTATGTGTGTGTGTTTGGGTCAGAAGACATGGATGGGGTAAGGGTAAGCACCACAGTTAAGTTTATGATAATTTTTACAAAGAATTAATTAATGACAGAGTCAAGCTCAGAACAGAAGTGGATGAGTGCTCATACTAACCCTATGTACTTAAACTTACATTTTGAAAGGTTCTTTCTCAAATGTTTGTTCCTGTCTTTGGAAGACTATCTTGGCTGAAAGGGAAAAAGAAAAAACTATCTTTGTACATTAATATTCCTCAAAATTACCTGATCATAAGAATTGCCTGCAATATTTCTTAAAAACACAGCTTCTCTGGCCTCAGCCCAGTGTAAGGAAACAAAATAGAATCTCTGGACAGAGGGACTAACTGATGGAATGAGGCTTGAAAAATCAGTCTTCTACAAAGTTTCTGGCTAACCAAGCACATCAGGTGTGTCTTTATTGTCTAAAGTAAATTCCATTCCTTCCATGGGGTCAGCTGGACGATCCTAATCCAACAAAGTCCATGCAATTTCTTAATGATCTACTGTAACCTACACATCTACTTAAGACATTTACTTTCATTATCATTATCTTTTAATGGCATTATAAACATCTCAAGGAAAAGGACTGAGCTTTGTTTTTTTCCACATTTAGTCAACATTTAATGGACACCTGCTGTAGAGGTGGGATGGAGTAACGGTGAGTAACACCCGGCTTCTGAGCAACCACAGTGTGACAGGTGATATTTATATAAAGTACCACTTTGTGTTTTCTGCAGGATCAAGGGTAGTGTATCTCATAAAGTAGATACTCAACCCCATCTGTTGAACAAATGAGTGAATGGTTTCTGACATGAATGTATAATACCCCCAAATTATAATGCAACAAACTTCCCATTTTGGCATTGTTTCCAGAAAGTAAAAACTATTCTGAAAAATAACAGCCATAGCGGTAACTTAAATATGCCTATGAGTTTGTAGCTGACAAAGACTTTACATTTGCATTTCCTCATTTTTTTATAGGAGCCCACTGAGACAAAAAGCGGAGGTTTCATTACTAGCTTCATATTGTAGAAAACCAAATTGAACCACAATGAACTTAATTAACTGAATTAGTCAGAGTCGGGCCTTGAAACGGAATTAAAATTCTTGATGATGCAAGGTCGACCCTGACACCGAAGACTCAACAGTATATGGCAAACCCAAGAGCCTGGCTTCGAAGGTAAAACACAGGTGACAGAGTTCAACACTTAGTGAGGGGGTTATCATTTTAAGCTGCTTAAACATTGACCCCATTTTCCCACTTAATAAACTGAGGTTGATAACTTTCACTTCACAGGATTGTTATAAACATTAAAAGAGCTGTTAGAAATGCTTTGGGGAATTTTATATGAGAATTTTTGGTTACCCTCCAAACCAAGATGGATGCCTTCCCTTTTGAATACACACTTCTGCCTCCTAAATGAATATTCCCTGTAAATCATCTGAGACAAGACAAGCTGGTGGTTTAACCACAAGCCTCTGGGTTGCTCTGACAGTATTTACATCCACTTCTGCCGTTGAATAGTTCTGGGACCTGACAAGTTGTTCCATTGGCCAGTGTCTTAGTAACCTCCTCTATGAAATGGACATTTAAGATACCATCTATCTTGGTAGAATAGAATATTGAAAGGCATGATTGGTTCTTACATATATAAAGACAATGTTTGATACATACTAGCATTTAACAGATCGATGACTGATATATTTTTCTGCTGTATAGACTGGGAACTGGGAGCTAGAACTTCTCTTAAGGTTTCTTTCAAATTAATATTTGATAAAAATATAATGAAAATGTATTACATGGAAACCATTGCTCTAGGTAAGGGGAGGTTCATTCTTGAACATGATTTTATTATCTTGTTTATTTCCCACTCTAGAAATAAGGGGAGAGGGAACTTTCTCCCCTGCATGGCTGTAGAGGGCACAGGTTTCCTCGAGAGAGGTGGAAAGAGGGAGGTCCTTGTCAACCGTGGAGTGCTGTGATTAACCTCTGGAAACCCAGAGATCAGCCAGGCCGGGACTCCACCGTGACAGTTCGCATAGGTTAGAAGTTCACGTCTCCTTAATTGATCCCAGACGCTCGTGAGGGACAGTCTTCGTTGGTGGCGGGCTTGCCAGGCAGGCCGGGCTAGGTGTCACAGCAGATCACGCGACTTCGTTCCCCCTGGGCACGCTCCAGAAACGATGTTCACTCAGGCTGCTCCTGCTCCCCCTGGAGAAACTTTCCCTCATTCATCAAATGACAAATCTAATGCATCCACATTTGCCTAACTTGTGTTTCTCGAGATGGTGGAGCCAGCGGTTCTGTGCTAGTTTAAAAGGTAGCAGATTATATCTGGAAGTTGGACTGAAATCAGAGTGTTATTAAAATGTATGTAAGTGGCCTAGAAAAATATCTCTCTTCCTCAAAAGGTTACTGTGAGCATCCAGGTAGATAATTGACACAAAGTAGTATTTTTTCCAGTTAAATTTTTATTTTGGGGAAAAGTGTAAAATCACATGTAGTTGAAAGAAATAATACAGACAGATAGATGGAAAGTACACTTTACTTAGTTTTCTTCAATAACACCTTGCAAAATTGTAACAGAGTTCGCACATTGATAAAATCCAATGATTTTATATTACCTACACCTGTGTATGGGAGGGTGGCTCACACATGCCCGTGCATTTAGTTCTGTGCAATTTTATCACAAGGGTAGCTTCATGTATCCACCACCACGCTGAAGATTCAGAACAATGCCACCATCACCATAAAGATCTCTCACGTTGCCCATTTATAACCACACCCACCTCCCTTTCCCACCCCCACATGCATCCAGCACTAAGCCCTAGCAACCACTGATCCATTCTCCATCCCTATAATTTTGTGCTTTAAAGAATGGTATATAAAGATAATCATACGGTAATTTCAAATTGCCTGAAAGTATAAAGAAGTGCCAGCTGGTGTTATTGTTGTGATTATTTATGATTGTTTTAGTAGTAGTAACAACAGTTATGTTCTTTTTTGCATGAACCATATTGTTATAGTTTTATGTAAGCAGTAGGTTTTCTGGTTTATTTGGTGGGCCCCTTACAAAGGAAATGGTATTGAACAGTAGCTGATGAGAGGTTAGGTTTTCTGACAGTTTTTCCTGTGGGAAAATGCCTTGTTTTGGCAAAATCTGCTAGCAGAAGACTGGAATCTATAAAACAGAGGTGTTTGCTCTTTCTAGAATTTATCACTAGCCTTATGAAAATAATCCAGTGGCATTCCCCCAAATATATGCATGTATGTAAAGTGTGGTATGTAATATATCTTAAGAGACTCTGAGATCAAAGTTGATGTTTTAAGAAGACCTGATGCAACAAAACCTAGTCACAGGAATTCGGAGACAGGTCTTCCTGGGGAAATAAATAAAACAATTGTTTTGATAACACAGGCAAATGAACTCCTCAAACAAATAATCACTATTATTATAATCACCGTGACATGCTTTAATTTTGGTATGATATGCTGAATTCTGCTAAGCATGGTACATAAAACATTTTAACTCTCACAACACATTTTCATGATTATTTTACTTCCTTTTCATTGAGATTATTAAAGCTTAAAAAGATTCAATAATTAAAAGTCTTATACCTCGTGGTTGGCAAAGCTATTATTCAAATCAAGTGTATCCAGCCACCACTCTTTATTACAGAAGAGATATTTAACTCTGTTTTGCTTTTGCTTTTATTTCCAAACTTTTTATTTTAATGAAACTCAAACCAACAGAAAAGTTGCAAGAATGGTACGAGAAACAACAATATACTTTTTACCTAAGTGTATTAGTTGTTAAAAATGAGCTGATTTTGATTTTTATTGAAAACAATGCTTCCAGAAACAGTCTTCACAGACATACCTCCTCCATCCGGGACACAGAGACTTTGTTTTCACGGCGCCCTAGTGTCCTCTGTTCTAGAACAGCACCCAAAGCCCACGTTCTCAGCCCCCGAAGCCTGCTGCCGAACACCTGTAGCATAAATTCAACAATGAGAAAGAAATGAAGACGTTGAAAGCAGGCAGTTTTCCCCACTTCTTCCCACTAGGACCAAACAAATACTAAATTTCTTTTTTCACCACAACAGAAGGTGCCACTGGGCATGGTGTTCCTTTGTTTAGGCAAGTTTTTCTGTTTTGCTGTATATTCAGATGATAAAATATGGACACAGATTTTATTTTATCCAGGTATGCAGGAGGCCAGATTTCTTGTAGCTGGTAGAGTCTTCAAAGAACTTTTAAAATATGCATCTTCATTTTCATACTTCATGCAACAGCAAAGAGTCAATCATAAAGAAAACCTGGGATTGCTAAATATTCTGATTTTACAATGGGGGGATTTGCATTTGAATCATAGACCCAGTGATATGTCTCATTATCCTTTACTTGTCTAAGGCCCTTTACCCTCATTTGTAAGATAGAGGCCGTCATTACCTTACAGCTTCTTTATGTGAAAGCAACATAAATGATAGTGATTGGCATAATGTCTGGCACTAGCAGGTGCTGTTCAGATGTATTTAAGTTCAAAATGATAGAATCTGTTGCTGAACAACCCCCATGCTGCATTCATGCCTACAGTTTCTTTTCCATTAAGAGTTCTTTTTCTTTCTCTGGGGAAAATTAAGTTTAATTTCCATGCACTTGTCTGTTGTCTTATAGGAGTTGAGTCCAGTGTTCACGGAGAGATGTAGCATCAAACACAAGACTTTTCCTTTCATTTATGTTGGATTGCCACTAGAATTATGGCTCATCAGGCAACCCAGTTGTGGTTAGAAAGCTGTCCTTTGGGTTGACCACAAACTAATTTTCTCATTCTGTGGTTTGCTGTGATTGACTTTTGTGCCATATTCTTTCCCGAGAAAACTCTGTACTTTACAGGAAATTCCTGAGATCAGTTCCCCTTTCTCACTCTTTTGTCTTATTCTCTCGAAGTGATCTTTAGCTTCTACAGTAATAATTATTTATTTGTTACTAATTTCTTCCAGTTACCTATTAAAAATAATTAAGAAAGCCATTCATATTGTTTTTCACCATGAGTTCATTTATTCTTTTATGTATGTAAAATTTTTATGCATCCTTATTTTCTTCACTTTGCAAGAAACTGTAAATATTGTGATGGTTCAAGTGTCAACTTTATTGGATCACCGGGTGCCTGGATATTTGCTAAGACATTTTTCTGGGTGTTTCTGTGAGCACGTTTTTGACTTAGATGAACATTTGAATCTGTAGACTGAGTAAAGCAGATGACCCTCCCTGAAGTGGATGGGCGTCATCCCACGAGTTGAGGGCCTGAGCGGAACAAAAACAGCTGACCCTCCCTGGGTTGGAGAGAGTTCCTCCCACCCAACTGACTTAAAACTAGACCACTGGGTTTTTCCTGCTTTCAGATTTGAATGAAAACCTTGACTAGTCTTAGGTCTCACACCTGCCAGCTTTGGAACAGAAACACTGTAAGTTCTGATTCTCAGGCCTTCTTACTTAGAATGGAATTCACATCATTGGTTCTCCTGGGTATCCAGCTTCTGTTCACTCACCCTGCAGATCTTGGGCTTACTAACCTCCACAGTCGTGTGCATCAATCCCTTATAATAAATCTCTTCATATGTATATCTGCTCATTTGATTGACTCTGTTTCTCTGGAGAACTCTTGCCTAATACAGATAGTTTCTCTCATTTAAGACTCACTCTGAGCTAGTTACTTTGGCCTTCTCTCAATGTTGAGGACTGTGGATCTCCGTGACTTTGAGGCACTTACCTGAGAACACTCCTGTAATAAGTGTCCATCATCTTCTCGGGCATTGTCTCTCAATTTCAGCATCCCTACCCTTTTCACAAAGAGAGATAAGGAGGCAGAGGTTTTAACAAGCATCTTCAATTCCATAGTACCAATCCATGGGGATTCTCTGTGTTCACACACCATGTCAAAGGAAGGGCACACACTTTGAGGGATATCCAAAGTATTAATTACTTTATTTCTGCTGCAAAAGCAATGATGTCAGCTTGGGTCATTTATTTGCTCGCTCGGTCAACCATAGCACTTTAAACATGCTATTCACTTTAGTAAAGCAAATGTCAATTGTCACCATGGTGATTATTTAATGCTTGTAATCATTTTATAACTTCAGAATGCATTGTTTACATTTTTTTACAGTGTTTAGAATTCATCTGCAACTCCATCCTAGTTTACTTTGCCTGGAAAGCTACTATTTGTCTTTTAAAACATTTACTACCCAGACAGACCTAGATGCATGCCTACACCAATTAAAGCTAGGGTCTGTTCTGTTTAAATCCAACAATTTATCATAATGATTACAATCTTCTCTCTTTCTCTCTCTACGCCCCACCTTCTGTCTCCCCAATCAGATTGTGAACTCCTCGAGAGTTCAAAGGCTGTGTTTTACTCACCTTTGTTTGCCTGTGCTTTCTTTAAGTTTGGGAACATAGTATAGATGCTTAATTTAGTGAGTGGAGGAAGGTTTTTTTTATTCAAAAACCAGTTACTGATTATACTACATGTTTCTCAGAGTACTTTTAGTTTCCAGTGACAGATAAAGAGATGACTAAAGGACAGCAAATAACTCAAAATTCAGGCACACCATAATGCCTAAATATGCAAACACACAACAAAATTTGTATGCAATGTATGAACACAAAACATTTTACCAAACTTTATAGAAGTAGCAGTCTTTTTTTTTTGGAAAGACTACTTGCTGAATGACATATATTTGCTTTGGAAATTTAGTTAAAAATAAATATAGCTGTTTGTTTTAAAGTAGATATAAGTAACATTCACCAAATCCGATAAACTTTGCCAGATTTACAAACAGCCAACAAGCTTTGTGTGTTATATATGTCTTCTGTGAAATTATTAATGACCTTCTAAGTATATTTAGCAATATTTGTTAAATATGCATGTTATTACATACAAATTATAATATATCAGATTCCCTGGATCTGTAATATGAAAATACCCAACAGTGTGAGGAATATGAGAGCTTATTCTAAAACTCATTTCGTTCAAAACATTTGGAAGACTATATTTCATGGCCTTATAACTGAAAAAAAAAAGGCAGGAATTTTGGACAAAGAAGCTCAAACCAGTTGAACCTGGGGAGATGGAGGGGGAATGAGTGAAAGATATCATTTCTGAAAAATGAAAAGAAAAAACATGTAAGACAGACTGCCAAGGAAATAAAAATTAAAAACAGGCAAAGCTGTTTTTTTTTTTAAACGGAGATTGAGATTTCAGGAAATGAGAGGAAAGTGCAATAAATCAACAGATAAACTAATTTTGTTGGGAGAGCAAAATATCACTTTTATGTTCTCATGCACTGCCTCAGAAAGATAAACTTTCTGTAAGCCTTGAGTCACAAACCTTCCAAAGACTCAGCCAAGAAGAACAAATGCAGCAGGTATCTTAGGGAAGGGAAAGAGTTTTCTATTGAAATCATTCATGTCATAAAGAACTTCACTTTGAAGTTGTCCAAGCATATTATTTTCTGTTAAAATAACTAAGTATATTATGTACCTCAGGGAGTCAAGAACACACTCAGTATGGGAATAGACATATTTGAATATAGTTAAAGCATACTTGGGGGGGCCATCCATTCTCCTTTCATCACTCACTGTCATCCACAACGCCCCAGAAAAGCTACTCAATAAATGAGTCCATTTGATCACCATTTAAAAAATATATATTTCTCAGTATATAAATATATTTATTTCTATATAGTTTATAGAAGTATATTTGTTTACATATAAATTATACACTCACATATAATTTATATGAATTTATTAATATATAAATCATTTCTAAATATATAAATGTAGATATAAATATACATACATGCTATATATTTCAGTTATTCATTTATTTACTTAATATTAATCATTTACTATATGTAAGCTAGCTGCTGGGCCCTTAGATATTAAGGCATGTAAGACAGGATCTATTCCTACGTGAAGGAGTGCTCCTAGATAAGAAGATAATCATAGAGATAGATTCTTGAAATAAAACATTGGTGACTGATAAAAATAGAAGAGAGAGAAAATAGGTAAATCTATAGCAGTAGAGAAAGATGCACTCTAAGAGACTCCGTTGCAGCTGTGTGTTTAAAGGGTGCCTGCTGTAGACTTAAAAAATTGCCAGGCCCATAACCTTGCTAGTCAACTCATCCAACCACATCTAAAAAGAAAACCAACCCTACTATTGGAAAGGCATGATATAATTGCTGTAACTTAAAATTAACATTACATTCCCCCAGACATAATACTTTTCCTCACCTCTCAGATTGTTTTGTACAGACATGGAGTTTTATCTGGGCATATGGCAGTCCCACTAAAAACTGTGTTTCTCAGCCTGCTTTGCAGCCTGATGGGTCCCATGGGATGTAGGTGGATATGTTATTTGCACTTTCATGTGACTTGCTTAAAGGATGTTGCTTACCCTCCACTGGCTTCTTTTTGGTCTTCCTGTGCAATGAAACCTAAATCAGGGTCCAGCTTTGGCCTGAGTTGGCTGAATGACCAAATTGGTCCACTCATTTCTACACTATTACATGGGGGGGGTGGAAAAGTTAGTGTCTATTTCATTTAAGCCATTGTGGTTTAGACCTGCTTGTTAGAGTTATCTATATAAGCCTATATCCTAATAAATACAGACATCTCTTGTCCCACCTGTCAAAAATTAACATTGAGTTTAGAAGCAAAAACATACAGTTAAATCGCAGAAAGAACTCATACCTAAAACTAACTTATAATGTTTTCTAAGTACAGGTTCCCTTAGACTATTTCCTTACAAATTATTGTAATAATTTGAATTTAGAATTTAGAAGTCAGATACGCCTGCATTCAAATGTCAATTCTCACAACAGAATGACAATATTATTTAGGGCCATCGATGTGTCAGAAGCTGGGTTTAGTATTGGCTATTTGATTCCATTTAATCTTCAGGAAAACCCAATGAACTACAATTTCTATTTTACAGTAAAATAATGTGAGGCTTAGAGTAGCTCATGAGGTCACGCTAGGCAACATACTTCATAGTGACGGAAGAAGTGGGATTTTATTCTAGGGCATTCTGTTGTGTAAATCTGCACAGTGTACTGCTTCCTCACACACTTGCTGATGGCAAGGCTCGGGTTCCTAATCTATAAAACTGCAATAATATTTACCTACTTATGAGGTTTCTGTGAGCATTGGATAAGTCTGCATGTGATGACCTTTCAGATCCTGCACACAGTAGGTACCCAGGAAATGTTGGGTGGCTTTCTTTCTTCCCTTGATGATCTGAGAGCTCTTAAAGGAGCAGTATCGCTTTCACCTTTGTGTTATCCGGCAGGAAGCAGGTACTTAATAAATATTAGGATAAATAAGGAAAGTGAGAAAGACAGGTACAAAAACTGACAAATGGGAAAAATGGTAATAAAAATAAGGGTCAATACAATCAAGAGTTTACTATATTCTAGGAAATACAGTAATTCCTTGACATACATTTTTCTCCTTGATTCTTTTGAGAGCCCTTTGAGGTTGGTTTTATTATTTTTCTTATTTTACAGATGCAGCCCTGTACACCATAGAGGTTGAGTACTTAGTCACACAGATGTTACATGGTATAACTTCTACTCGAACTAATTCTACCTGAACTTCACGTTTGTCCAGAGCCCATCTCTTCCTCTCCTCCCCACGCCCAGCAATAGAAATCAAGATACTAAATCGCCTCAGCTCATAACACTCTTAACTTGGGCTCCAGAACGTCCTGTTCCGCACTGTTCAGTATTGAGGGTGGTGGTTTGTAGACTCCAGGCCCTTCACAGCTTGACCTCTCCCTGTCCTGCAGTAGCCAGGTGGGCCGTAGCTTCAGCTTCTCCCCTCTTGGGAAGAGCTCCTGGGTGGCCGAGCAAGGCCTGTGGGCTCGCACAGCTGCCTTCCCTGTCGCTGGCCAAGCAGCTGGGCACGTGAGCTGCTCCAGCAGCCTGCAGTAGGATTGTGTAACCAGCGGTAGGCTTTCCGCAGCTTTGGGATTGGCCGGGTCCCTTCAGGAAATGAAGGGAAAGCTCCAAGTGAGCTTGACAAGAGCTGCCCTGGGACAGGAAGCAACAGACACTTGACCTCGTTGAATTTCCAGTGCAGCTCCTTTCAAAAGCACATGCCGTGTCTTAATCTTCTAAAACGATCCTCTTTGGCCTACCACAGTGCTTGTACGTGTGCAATGAAATTTTGCCGAGTGAATGAATGATTGGGTAGAAGAGATACAATGCTACCTGCTATTGGTAAAGATAATAACAAAGTAAATTTCTTTTGGGGTCCTTTAACAAGTTTCTTGCAACCATTAACTTTCAGCTGTCTGTCTTCTTTATAGTCCCTCCCACTCACCTCTCCCTCTCTGCCACCACTCCATGATCTTGACAGTTCCTTCCTAAATCTTCTTCTCCTCACCCCATACATTTATCTCTTCTTAATCTGTGTTTCAAAGCCATGTTAGGAAATAGCTACTTGTTTGATCGGAATGAAATGCAATTCTGTTACGCTATAATATTTATCCTCCTAGAAAATATGGTTAAATTTTAAGTAATCTTGCAGACAAAATCTTATTTCTGCTTATTTGGGGTGTGATGGCCAGCCATAAAGCATGTTTTGACAAAGATAGACTCTTGAAATCCTCAATGTACTATTTATTTTCTCCCTACATGTAAAGCTGGCTTAACATCTCAAGTAGTACCCCCATCTGATGAGCTTTACAAATACAAATACAGGTACAACTATCATGTATGTGTGTCCACACAGACCTCCAGGTCTTTTGGGCCACACCATATATTTCTGTTTTCATCAGAAATTCTGGGTAAATGCCTCTCAAAAGTGAGTGGCACTAAAAGCTCCAGTCTGAATTTTAACTTCTCCCCTTAACTCCTAGTGAAAAACATATCCAATATCTTTTTATAAACAAAACACTAGCTCAATGATACATTTGTTACTCTTTTTAAATAGGTCAGTGTAAACACTTAGTGGTGAATCTTTCTGAAATATAGTTAGCAAAATGAGACATTTATATATGTTCTTAATATATTGATGTCTTTTAAGTTTTTTTTATTATTAGGACCATGTGTTCAATAATTTTCTTTTTTTATTACATCCTTTCTAGTTAGACGTTTGGAAGAAAATAGACAGTAAGTTGGGGTGGTTTTTATTTTATTCTTCAAAACATTCTGCACCCAAAAAAATGAAACAGAGCTTTGTAGAGAAAAGGTCATGACATAAGATAATACCTAAAAAAAACATGTTTATAGTGATTCTTAAGTTGTCTTATTTACTACATATACACATTCTTAACTTGACTAAGAACAGTGAGTTTATTCTATTCATCATTTAGTAAAACAAAAAATTGTTATTTATAAACCCATTTATATATTTTACCACTTAGAGAAATAGTAGGATTAAGCACATACATTCATGTTTTTGTGTGTTTTTAGTTATTTTCATAATTATCCAGGATACATGTCTAAATTACCTAAAAATAATTCTATTTACCTAGAACAGAATTCATTTCAAACAATTAATTAATGACTCTATAGCTTTTTGCAATTGTGGTCACTATAGACACCAAACCACTATAATGCAAAATATCTGAATGGGGCCTGTTACTGGAAGATGAGCAGAAGCACACTTCTGCAGATATTGAGCAAACTAAAGGCAGAAGACCACGCTGTGCAAGAGCCGTTTGCAAAACTTGCCGTGGAGCAATAGAGACAACGCGAGGGTTATATGTTTGTACTAGAAATCTTCAAAGTTAGAAAAAGATAAAGTAGTTAGACATATATTTCAAAATTTGTTTGATTAACCTTCAATATAAAGAAAAAATGAATACTAGTTGTTAAAAAGAATCATCTGTAAGAAAGGTATTAAACTAAAACTTCAAATTTAATTTTTTAAATTTTTAATAGAGACTATATCTTTCATTTATTTTTTCCTAATGTGATGTATCAAATATCTTTCCTGAAATGTACAATTTGAGTCTACTCAATAGAATTCAATATAATTCTGTAATCCAATGAAGGTCATGCTAGCACATAATACACAATGGATACTTATTGTATGTTTGTAAGAGGAGTGAGGATGTAACAGGCCTAGCACATAATGCTGTACATAGGTGATCATAAATAGTGGCAATAAATAGTGGGTTAGTGGTTTTTTCACTGAAAAAAAGAATCATCATATGAAATTTAAATTTAAGAAATCTGTTCTGTCAGGAAATCCAAATAATACAACGAAAATTTCGATTGTCTTGGCGGGAACACAAACGTTCTGTTTTAAGAGAAACAAATGGTATCATGGAAAAAGTAGAAAGGGTATTTTTTCAAATTAACCAGGCATAAAATGTATAAAAGAGAGGTATCCAGGAAAAAAAGGACATAGAAAATTAAAAAGATGACCACTTTTGGCTGTGTCTTTGGGTGCAGTCCATCACAGAGCAATGCATAGAAATGACCATTCCAGGAATACGTGATTACGTCCTGAGAAGTGCAGAAAGAAAATGACTAAATTCGTAATGCATGTAACAGGTCTACACTTAACTCTAACAATGCACCCTTGTTTTTCTAAGATTTTAATAACAAGATTATTCATTAAACGAGAAAAAATAACTGCTTACCTTCAAAGCAAGACTAAATGACTATGTGTTCCTTTCGGACAAATATCAGAGTTCTGGTAGGTTGCTGCAGGTATTATGATAGAGCCAAGGGTCACGCTCTTTGTGTGTCCTGGAATATTTTTAAATACTGGGATTTGAGCAGCATGTGCAAAGGCATTTAAAATTAAAGATCAACAAAGAATCTGTATCTATAAAAGTATTTAATTATTCACTTGGTCATACGTCACAATTTGAGTAAAGTTTGTGCTGCTTTGGCAAAGAGTACTCTCTTATGTACTCAGGGAACAAAATTACTGAATACGCTAATAAAACTGTGATTTGCAATTTCCCCTTCAGCTGCACATTACAGCTAGAAAATATTGCCATATGAAACATATTCATGTGTACAGCAAAAATAAATGCATCAAATGATGAAAAACTGGCAGCATGTTTTTGAAGAATTCATGGCCCTATGGTTAAGAAACACTACATTAGAAAGCAAATATTTTTTTAAATGTGTTTGTTTAAATAGTAGATATATCTAAACTAGAAAAGTGAAGTTGAGAACTGAAGCCATTCTTTATCATTTAAACCAGCAGTTTGGGGTAAAAAAGGACAGAGTTTTTATGTATTTTTTAGTTTGAATGACAAAGATCACAAACAAATCAACTAAGTTAAAATATAAAACATATCCATTTTCTACATAGACACCAGTAGGAAGAAATCTTCACTTATTTGTAGGGTAACTGTCTGATAATATTGTTTTCAGTCTTCTACTGAGTTATTAGACCTTTGTCTTGAAAGTAATTGCTACAAGAAACTAGAAAAAAAGGTGTAAGTGAATAAACTCAAGTTTTGCTAACAAATAAACTGAAGATCATTAGATGGCTTGGACTGACTATTCAGTTGAAAAGAGAAAAGAAGAAGCAACTTTCAGATAGAAAAACTTAGCATGTGAATGGCTGTAGGTTGTGAACAGGCAAGTCACCAAATAGTGCCAGGGTATCGATAGTCCTCTTAAGTTCAAGTGCTAAAATACAAGTTCGGGGCTATTTGCCTACATTACCCTCAATGGCTTTCCCAATTAACCAAGTGATATGATTGAACAAGAAAGGAGAGAAACAACACTTACTATGTATCATTTAGCATGTGCATTCACAGATTTCTGTTAGTTAATAATGAAATGGACAATAATGTGGCCATGGAAACACATGGTCAAAGAATTACTAAACAGTATATCTTAAATTTTCAAAATCTGTAGTGACTTAAAATGACTCACAAGGGAAATATCACTTTATATCTGTAGCTCCCACAGCTTATTCCACTCTCCGGAAGACTATTAATTGAAAATTGCCCCTTTCCTGGAAACGGAGTGCCTGCAACTCCATGGACACTTTGGAGCATATATACTGCAGCTTGTTTCACAAGCCTCACTCGGTGTTATGTTGATGAAACATCTGTGCTTGAGCTGAGTTTTTCTTTTCTATCCAACTATTTGTCCTTGACTCATGCATAGACATGGATTGACTTTGCTGTGTAGAGGTCATTCAAGCATACTAACCAATTATTTGGCCCAATATCATGATGAACCCAGGAGGTTCTAGATAACCACTAATTTCCTCATTTCAGTACACTCTCTTTGCCAATTATAGATAACCATATTTGTCTTAATATGGTTGATCATTGTTTTATTTTGTTACTTGCAATTCTACCATGTGACTGTGAATCCATGAGGAGTGACCATTTATGTACTGTATTAGTTGTTCCTAATCTCCCCTTTCATCCAATTCTCAGACTTATGTACAAGCATAAAAAGAGGCCTCTGTCTTTTATTTAAATATTTTAAGTTAAAAGTTATGAACCTTATTTACATACTTAATCTGTTGCATGTGTAGATAGAAGGATATATTTCAGAGTAATGTCTTACAGGAAACTTTTCATGAGAATAAGAACACTGAATCTTTATTTATAAATTGAAAATTCTCCAGTGCCTTTTCAGTCACACTTGGGATAAATCCAAACTCCTTATCATTTTTCTTACCAGGGTCTAAATGCTCTGGCCCGTCTTTCTGGCTTCATCTCACAGCTTTCCCCTTCTCCTCATACACTCCAAATCAGTTATTTTCAGTTATTTCAACCTGTCAAGGCCATTCCTGCTTTCAGTCATTCCTTGTAGCCTGGTCCTCTGGCAAGAATGCTCTTCACGTGACTCTGATCAGCGCTCGCATTAGTCTTCCCTGACCACCCAGAACAAATGGTACCTCCCCATTCGCTCGTTCTCACATCATCCTATGTCAAGCTTCTACGGGGCATGTATTTTTTCTTGTTTATTTGGATCATTTGTTTTACAGTGTGCTGTTTTGTACTAGAATTTAAACTTTACCTCTAGAGCTCTAGTGTCTAAAATACTCCCAGCACAAATCACACAGAGAGTTAAATGAGTGTCAAAGGAATTAGTGTATCTACACATACACATGATTTTTTCCTTTATTTTTTACATGATGGAAATTTTCAAAATACAGGCAAAAAACAGAAGGAATATGTGATCAATCCAGAGATACCAATGGACTAACTTCAAAAATCATCAACAATTCCAGCACTGTTATATAATTAGTACTTTTGAAGTATAGATCCAACTTACTGTTCTATCATTCATTACAACTGTCTCCATCTTATCCACAATAAAAGCTTTTATTTATTATTCGAATACACCATTAACAGGCATCTACTTTAAGCAAAGCATTCTGTTTGGTCACTATTAAAAATAAATTTGAATAAGACCTTTGTCTTTAACTTAAGTTAGGGAGATAAATATATGTACACAGAGAATAAAATTCAAGGTAGAAGTAAAAAAAATGCTCTGAGGTAAAAAAAAATGTAACAGATGAGAGAATACCTTTTTTTAAAAATAATTTTATTTTAATCGTTGTTCAAGTACAGTTTTCTCCCCTTTACTCCCCATCCAGCCCACCCACCCCTCCCTCCCAGCTTCCCTCCCATTACCACCCTCCCCCTAGTTTTTGTCCATGTGTCCTTCAACTTTGTTCCTGTAAACCCTTCCCCTTTTCCCCCAAAACTCCCTCTTCTCCCTCCTCTGGTCACTTTCTGCCTGTCCTGTATTACAGTGTCTTTGACTATATTTTGCTTGTTTCACTGTTTTATTGTTTAGGTTCCTGTTAAAGGTGAGATCATATGGTATTTATCTTTCACTGCCTGACTTATTTTGCTTAGCATAATGCTTTCCAGTTGCATCCATGATGTTGCAAAGGGTAGGAGCTCCTTCTTTCTTCCTGCTGCATAGAATTCCATTGTGTAAACGTACCATAGTTTTTTGATCCATTCATTCACTGATGGGCACTTAGGTTGCTTCCAGCACTTAGCTATTGTAAATTGTGCTGCTATGAACATTGGGTGCAAAAGTTCTTTTGGATTGGTGTTTTAGGATTCTTAGGATATAGTCCCAGCAGTGGAATTGCTGGGTCAAAAGGCAGATCCATTTTTAGTTTTCTGAGGAAGTTCCATACTGTTTTCCACAGTGGTTGTACCAGTCTGCAGTCCCACCAACAGTGCACTAGGGTCCCCTTTTCTCCACAACTTCTCCAACACTTGTTGTCTGTTGTTTTGCTTATTATGGCCATTCTGACTGGTGTGAAATGGTACCTCATTGTGGTTTTAATCTGTATCTCTCTGATAGCTAGCGATATTGAACATTGTTTCATGTGATTTTGGATCTTCTGTATGTCCTCCTTGGAGAAGTGTCTGTTCAAGTCCTTTGCCCATTTTTTAATTGGGTTGCTTGTCTTCTTAGAGTGGAGTCGTGTAAGTTCTTTATATATTTTGGAGATTAAGCCCTTGTCTGAGGTATCATTGGCAAATATGTTTTCCCATACAGTTGATTCTCTTTTTATTTTGATACTGTTTTCTTTAGCTGTGTAGAAGCTTTTTATTTTGATGAGGTCCCATTTGCTTATTCTTTCCTTTATTTCTCTTGCTCTAGGGAACATGTCACTAAAAAAGTTTTTGCATAATATATCTGAGATTTTCCTACCTATGTTCTCCTCTATTACTTTAATGGTGAGAATACCTTTTTTTTAAATTGGAAGTATATTGAAAAAGTTTCTTTCTTTCTTTTTTAATTAGCAACTTCTTTTTTTTAAGATTTTATATATTTATATTTAGAGAGGGAGGGAGGAAGAGAGAGAGAGAAACATCAATGTGCGGTTGCTTGGGGGACATGGCCTGCAACCTAGGCATGTGCCCTGACTGGGAATCGAACCTGCAGTGCCTGGTTTGCAGCCCACACTCAATCCACTGAGCTACACCAGCCAGGGCGAAAAAGTTTCTTATGAAACAGTGTTTTTAGTTAGGTCTTTAAGAATAGATGACATTCATCTACTAGTAATCATGGTATAAATAAGTAGCATTCTAAGTAGAAGAAAAAATACTAGGAAAAACAGTAAAAGCAGAAAAGCAAATATAGGAAATAGCAAGTTTGGGTCTAGCATAGTTTAAATGTATTAAGAATAGTGGAAGAAAATACTGCAAAGTAGGTTTGAAATTGAGATTTGGTACTTTATCAAAGAAAAACAAATACCATATGATCTCACTTATATGTGGAATCCAATGAACAAAATAACCTGATGAACAAAATACAAACAGAGACATGGATACATGGCAGCTGCCGGGGGAGGGGGCGGGAACTGAATAAAAGAAGGTGAAGGAATTAGCCAAAAACCATATCTGTAACACATAGCCACAGACAACAGTGTGGTGCTAGCCAGAGGCAAGGGCGGGTAGGGGCTAGGTAGAGGGTGGCAGATAGGGGGCCATCAAGGAAGCGAAGACACTTGACCTGAGTCAATGAGCACACAATGCCGTGTGTAGATAATGTTTTATTGAGTTGTACCCTAGAAAACTGTATGGCTTGGGGAACCAATGTCACCCCAGTAAATTCAATTTTAAAAATAAATGAAGTTGTAAAGACAAGCAAGATGGAATCACTCTTTTAAAAAAATTGTACTTTATTCCGAAGGAAATGGGGATTAATTGAAAGCTTTTAAGAGAAATATCCCTTTAAAAGTGCTTTAGGAAATTAAATGTAATGGTAGTAATAACATACAAGATAAATAAGAATAGAATAGGCTGAAAAAAAGTTAGCAAAGGATAATGTCACAATAGAAAAATGTGGCCCTTCTAAAATATAGCTCCAATATTCTCAGAGCACCCATTTAAAGATCTTTAGTCTCCACTGACCTCCCTCACAAGTCAAAAGGAGTTGTTTATCGTCTCCCTAGCATGTGTTCATTACAATTTCCCGAGCTTTGCTCTCTGGGTCCATCTGCCTGGACTTTCTCTCCTCCTCTCTCTTCTTTTCAAAGTTCAAATAATCAAAGCCCAACTCAAGCCACATATTCTTATTGTGGTTATTACAACACAATATGTTTCCCCTTTCTGAATTTCCACAGCATTTTGTGAATTGATGATTGCCTCACTGATAAATTATACTGTGCCAATCTACCTATGTTTCATCTTCCTAATTAAATGCTTTTACAAGATAAGGACCAGGATTATAATTTAGATTCCTCATGCCTAGCATTGTGCATTGTACCCGGGAGACATCTGACTATATAGTGCTGATGACAATGGTGATAATTTGACACTGGCATTATTTCCTAGCACTTGAAATACTGCTGTTTATTTCACATAGTTGAAGTTGATCTATTCTTTAAAGGCTTGCAAATGGTCTCCTTTTTAATTGTTTAGAAATTGAGATTGCTCATTTGGAAATGAACTGTTTTCTTTTTCTTCTGTTCTGTTTGTCCTTTTTGGAAATTGAAAAGAAAAATGGTATGCTTGTTACCTGGATTACCAGCTACCTGGTTCTATGAAACTTGAATATTAGACAAAGGCACTGTGATATCTGGACCCGCTTTCTCAAATCTTCACATTTTTATGGAGTCCTAGACTTTAAATAAAACTTCTAATAAACAAACAATAATTTAGTTACAATTTTCATTCAAAGCAGACCAAGGAGAGAGAGTATAAATGGTAGTTATCTGTATAATTATTAATTAATGTAAAAAATTTAACTATAGATGTACTACTCACACATGTCATTCCGTATGTGCTGAATTTGGAGACTACACAGAAATTAACAACTCCCAACAACATGTTAAGGAAAATAAGGTAGATTGGTAGAGAAACTTGTCTTTTCTCAGAGGTGGAGGAAATCCTGACAGCCCGTAGTGGAGGCTAAAGGTCTAGTTGTGAATGTGTTATTTAAGCTTCCCCTGGGAAACAAAAGTAATTGACCCTGATAAAGTTCGTGCTGGCCAAAATGTTGGTTTATTTTGTATGTGTCATCTTAAAAGTCAAAAACAACAGGCATGTTGCTTCTCACATTCCTATTATTTATTTGCCACGTAAGGCCACACTGCCACAAACGGCCCACATGGAACTTGACGTGACATTTTTTTCACCAGTCCCAAGCTGGCTATGAAATTATGGCGAAACAAAATGTCAGGGTGTGGTCCCTTTGCTGTTACACATTTTTTCCCCTTTCTTTGTACAAGAGTCAGCCAGCAAGAGAGAGAGAACACAACCCAGAGTGATAGTAAGGAAGCTTATACACAGTACCTCACTTTGCTAATGAATCCTATGGTATCCTGACAGTGAATTCACAAAGGGTGGCTGGAAACCCCAGGGATCTCTGGAATTTTCTCCTGTGCTAAGTGTTTACAATGTGACCATGCTCCTGCTTCTGCCTCAGACAGGGAGTGAACATTCACTGGGAATAGCTAATCCAATCCAGATATCACCACGTTGGTGTCTCATCTGGAGGAGAGGCAGTCCTTCCATTCATTTGAATTAGGTGGTTTCGCAACTGCAAATGCGTGGGGGAGGTGGGTTACAAAGGCTTTCTTTCCTGCCAAATATATTTGAATCAGTTCCTTTACTATCTGTCTGGTGATTTCAATCCCTTATGACTAAATTGAAGCTCAAAATGTTGTCTGTTTCCCAAGAGAAGTAAAAAGAAGTTTAATACCATATAGGATGAGGAAAGCATGTTATTTAAAAGAAAAATCCTACCCAAATTAATTTTGGAAACTTCAAAATAGGTCTGAGTCTTTCAAATGCAGTGAATTTTAATTTTCTTTTCCTCTCAGTTTCTATCCAATGGAATGATGATGTTCTCAACTGACATTTGTCAATAATTTGATGATCCCCAGCAGAGCAGAGGAGCAAGGGTGTTTAGGGACAATTTACTCCTTGGCAATATCAGCAGTCATAGCAGAACGAATCTTCACCCCTGACTCAACACATCGAGTATAAGGAATGTGTCCAAAAACATAGTACCAAGAAATTGCAGAAAAGAAGGGGTGAGGGCAGGGGAAAAAAGCAAAGATAAGATGGAAGAAAGATTCAAAATCATGTTTTTGGATAATTTATTATCATCATGAGTGACTTTACATGTACACTTTTTTCAGCAAAAATTCCTCCCCCAGGGGGTGGAATACCTGCAATGCATTGTGATGGTTGCTCACAATCTCTGAAATAATGAAGGCCTCAGGTTACTAGAACAGAGCACAGGGGCAAGGTCAAAGTTCAAGGCAGAGTGTAGACATACCAATTTGACTGTTTGATGTTAGCAAATATTACCCCACAGATTATAATCATAACTTATACTCATTTAAAAAACACGATTGATATTGAGGAAATGTAGTAGTTTATACTCATATCTACTATTGACAAGTATGACTCAATTAGATAATTGAATCATTCACATAGCAGAGGACAGAGTAGAGCTCAGACCTGAGAACTTAATGGGTGTTTTGGGGAGTGGGGAAGGTGTAACAGTAATTAATGAGAGAGAGAGATTTATGGCCACATCAGACCTAGAAGGATACAGGCAATGTGAAAGCAGAGATAGGAAAGGAAAGAAGTAGAACCCCTAATTGACAGAAGGAATCAGGCTGGTTCTAAGACGTGCATTTAATCAAATACATACAAATGTCCTCTCTCTTGAGGATTACTTTTTCCACCACGCCTATGCTTCTGGGGACCAGGATTAAGGGGTGGGGAGCAAGGAACATTGTGTTCTGCAAGAATAAGATGTTCTCTGTCAGAAGATAGGAAATTAGTTAGTTAAAGTCATTTGAGCCCATTTTCTGGATCTGAATCCCAGCAGTGGCTTGGCATTATATAAATTGTCCAATGTACACAATGGCTTTATAGCCTTCCTTCAATTACAGAAGCAAGGCAGGATAATATATGATGGACTGGCTTTTCTAAGAGCCAGAAACAAAGTCCAGGGAACTTTCTTTGCAAGAGTGATTAGTATAGATCCCATCCTGTAGTTGCTTGATTAAGAGAAAGCAATGAATCCAAATTTAAAATTCAAGGAGTGTCCCAGAGAATCCCTACCTACATCTAGGGCATTCTTTTGTTTCACACAGAATTTTTAAAACTAGAAGTGATCCTGTATGATAAATTGCTTCCCCCCAAATTTGCTACTCCTCAGCTTCCCAAGCTCAATGAATTCCCCCCAGATGCAGGGTAGGAACAAATGATTTAGCTGGGGAAAGCTCTAGGTAGGAGTAAGCGCTTTTCTAAAGGGCTGGCCCTAACCTGTTTAGTTTGACCTTCTGACACAGCGATGCAAAGTGCATCAGATCTTGGTATAAGAAATTCTCTTGTACACATGAGAAGGCCAGGAATGAAAGGATGTCATTCCACAACTGAAACAGCTATGAAGTGGCAACATCAGGGTGAGAACCCAGTTTTCTGACTCTCGATCCAACATACACTTCATTACAATCCATAGATATTCCTGCGTGATGCTAGTTGTGCAGCTTGGAAATTAGACTCATCTGTGCTATAGTGACAAGTATGTGTCCTCACGTTTAATTTTATACTCGTGTTACCTAATTTGTTACTCCTGCTGCCTCTTGGTTGTCTCCTGAGGAAATGATCATGGCATTCCAAGAAGTGGTTGTATTCAGAAGCTATCTTACATCTACGTTTCCTGCAGTTACTACTCAGTTGCTTGAGGTATAAACTCAGGTGTGTGATGTAACTAAATGCCATGATAGGGGAAAGTCTGGGACCAATGTAAGAACATACAGGAATCCTAGACAAGCATATAGTTTAGTGCTTCCTGACTGTAGCATTTCCCACCCTTAATTAAGTGTATAAAGCTAAGATTGAAAAAAGAAAACCTCTCTAAGCTTTTCTCTACAATTCTAATCTTGCATATGAAGTCATTTTTTTTATACTGGTCAATTTTATGGTAATAAGATCCACTTCTTACATCTGAGTTCATGTTAAGCTAAGAGATGAAAGCAAAGGAAAAACAGCCATTTCCTATTTAGAGGTCACGGTGTAGAAGCCTCGGGAGCAGATAAATATATAGCGATGCAATATAAGGGCTCCAGTAGAAGTCAACAAACAGCACAGACACACCTGGCTTATAATAGAGGTTAATGGGCAAACACTGGAGATGTCTTTCTCAGAGAGAAGCTATTTAAGCATCTGGAAGTTGGGGGGGTTTGTTTTTTGGAAGAAAGGGAAGTGTGTTTCTAGGCTGATGGAATAGTATATGTATAAAAGTACAGAAAATGGGGAGAACATAGCTTTTTGGGATCAAAGTAAGTCATTTCTATGTGTAGGATTTGAATAGAAAAGCAACATGAGTTATATAGAAGCTGGATTTTCCAAAGGCTAATAGGTGTCCTCACCTTCCCAACAGAATGTACTCAGTGAGTGGAACTCAGCTAATGGAAATAATAATAATAATTAAATGAGGCAAACCATACAAAGAACATGAATGAACTCATTCGTTCTTAAAACAGACTGCTGTTATTACTCCATTCTATATATGAGGAAACTGAGGTACAGAGAGGTAAAACTCATTTAAAGGAAATGATGAAGTTTTAAATCAAACCAGGCATTGTAGTTCCAAAGCCCATATTATATAGAGATCTACGACTACCCACCACAACAAAGGAAAATGGCCCCACATATAATCGTCACCATACATCGTTCTCCCAGGGGCGTCCAAACCTCTGGCATCTCTGGGCCACACTGGAACAAGAGTTGTCTTGGGTCACATGTTAAATACACAAATACTAATGTAAACTGATGGGCAAAAAAAACAAAAAAAACGTCTTAAGTAAATTTACGATTTACGATTTTGTGTCAGGCCACATTCATAGCCATCCTGGGCCACATGCAGCCTGCTGGCCATGGGCTGGACACCCCTGCAACAGGAATTCTCGCCCAGATTTTTTACACATTAAAGGGAAAAGATTCAAGTGTGACTTAGAGTTCTTTGTCTGTCCTACAGAAATCATCACATTCTGTTTGAGGTTGGGTAAAATAACAATATTGCTTTCTCCTTCCAACCAGCTCTGTAAAGTGGCATAGGTTTGCACATGGCTTGATTTTCAGACTGGGAAGAAAGTAAAATCCTCAGTTCTCTAATGTGGAAAGAGCAGTTAACTAAGGAAGGAGAAAATGAAAAAAAAATGTCCTCAAATCGCTGTTGGATTGGCCAATCTCCAGTTCAGAATGAAGTGTTCCTTTTCCTAAAGAACAGGGATTGCTCACACCCAATTACTTACACCTTGTAGGTAAACTCCTTTTTTTTTCCAGACATGAAATCAATCACTGAATGCAACCTTTGTAGGTTAGGGGCATAAACTGTCCAACCTGGTGGCTGTTTGTGATTATAGCTGGCAAAATGAAAGATTGTTCAGTAGGTATTAATAGTTAAAAGGACAGAGGAAAAGAAAGAAGCAAGTTAATCTCATTTAGGACTTCCAAAATGAGGAAACCAGCTCATGAGGAAGTCCTTGGATCTCCATGGGGAAGCCCAGTGCTCAGTTCTATTTGACCTTCAAAGTGCTACCCTCATCTGGGACAGGTGTTGATGAATGGAAGAGAAACACCCAACACTGCCTGGCATTTCTCTGCTGGAGAGGAAATGAAATTTCTCTCGCTTCAGTTTCCCCTCTGATTTGGTCACCTTTTCCCCCCAGTTAGTGTACAGGACTGCCGAGAATATCTTGTGGAGAATAAAGACAGCTCCATTCTATTCAGAAAGCACATTAGAATAATGGCATTTGTGTCAGCCCTCTGGAGTAGAAATTTAATGAAGGATTCTGGGAAATTTACTCTTGACGGATTTTCTTGGCTCTTCCATTGGGCCTAATGCTTCATAGACCCAAAAGAGTACCATAAAGAGTTTCCCAAATATTTAGACAAATGTGCTTCCAGAGCAGCTATGAACAAAATACAAACAGCCCACAGTCTAATTATGTCCCTCTGCATGTTTTTTATGGCTCATTAACTAAAAATGGATTTTATATTATTAATTGTTAAAAAATTAAAACAAAAGTTATCAAAAATATTAAATATCAAAATATTTCCCTTGAAATTTCAGTGTAAATAAATAAAGTTTTACTAAAATCCAACCAGGTGCATTTACTTACATGTTATCCGCGGCTCCATATGCAGTGTCTGTGGCCCCTTTGCACTACAGCAGCAGAGTTCAGGAGTTGTTACTGAGACCAGATGACCTGCACATCTCAGGTATTTACTATCTGGCCCTTCCGTGCACAAGTGTTGATCCTTGGTCAAACTGAATTGAGTAAGAAGAACGTCTTCTTTTGCTGAAACGGCAGTCCAACAGAAGTTGAATTATTTCTCAGATGTGTTAGCAAAAGTCCAGTGTAGTTTATATGGACCTGTGGGAAAAAACAGAACCACTCATTTTTGGTGAATATGATTGAAAGGTACTGAAAACTAGCCAGAACAAAGGTACCAGGCTTGGCACATGACACTGAGTCAAATTCACCAGTGAGCTGCCAAAGCTCCATGAGTGATTGTGCTGAATGGTATGAACTGTTTTTGTAGGTCAAAAATAATTAAATATTGGCAATGTCCTGTGGTTTGTATGATTTCATAAGATGCTCTACAGAGAAAGGAGTCTGTTTTAATATCCATCTTCTTCATCAGCTTTCCTCTGTCAGGCTTTGCACCTGATTACTTTGCTTTAATTTCCAACTCTTAACATAACCCATGTCTAGAACATGTTTGTTGACAACCTAGCAGTGAAACAATCAGTGGTAGTTCTTTCTAAATGTTCTACATTAGCAGCATTGTTACAAAGAAAGGATGCTCAGACTTGACATTTAAAGTGCAAAGTAAACCCTAAGTACTAAGGCACTCCTCAGAACTTGGTGTGTAGTTCTGGGTGGCGCAGGAAAACTTGGAAAGTTTGGCACTAGGGTATATCATTTTAATTCCTGCCTTTGCATTCTACACTGCTAGTACACTCACTGTCAGAGCACTCGAGAAGTATGGATTTATGCTACTGTAACTAGGTTTCTTTGTTTCCCTTCTCAGTGAAAGAACAACAAAAATTATATTAAGAATCCAACATATATGTTTGTTACATATGTATACACATATACATGAATGCTGTGTGTTTGGATTTTAATAAATATTATATTTGTGTTAAGCCATTTGAAAGAATTCCATAAAGTAGTTATTACTATAAAACTTAATCATTTGATACAAAGTCTTCATGTATGGTAGATAAACATCTTCTCACTGTCTAGCAATTTTTAAATTTTTTTATTTACTCTTCCACTGCTCTGAAACCTGCCCATGGCAGCTGCCTTCTACTGCCCATGAAGGCAACGGGTACGCCCAACATTAACTGATCACGAATCCTACAAGGCTTAATATCATTTCTCAGGCATGTATATACATACACTGAATAACAGTAAAAAAAAAAGAATATCTAACAATTCAGATGACCAGAACAACCTTGAATTTTAACCACAGGCCCAGGTTTATCCAAGCAAATCCAGGTTGTACCTCACATACAGCCAAATCAGAAGAAAAGTTTTTAAAAAAATGCAACATGGGGTTGGAGAAGTTGAATTAAGGATAAATTTAATCTAGAGAAAACCTGAAACTATAAACCAATCAACAATTCATAGAGACTACCAGCTGTGTTTGCATTTCACATGAATTAGGAATTTCATCTTTCCTCACATAGCTTTATTTATGACCCATTAAAAATGTGACTGTATGGGTTCCCTGCAAGCTGTTGTAACAACTAGCACAGACTTAATGTTTTAAAACAGAAGAAATGTATTCCCTCCCAGTTCTAAAGGCCAGAAGCCTGAGATCAGGGAGGGTTTCGTGAGGGCTGCGCTCCCTCCAGAGGCTCCAGGAGAGAATCCATTCCTGTTTCTTTCGGCTTTGGTGGCTGTCAGCATCCCCTGGCTCATGGCCGCATCTCTCTCGGCTCTGTCCTTGTATCATCTTCTCCTTTGTGTGTCTTTGCCTGATGCCCTTCTGCCTCTTTCTTATACAGGCACTGATAATGGCATTTAGGGTTTACCAGAAAATCTAGGCTAAGTGCCTTCTCTCAAGACGCTTAATCTCATGTTTTGCCACGTAAGAACATAAAGGTCACAGTTACAGATTCCACGGACCATTTTTCAGTCTGCCGTGGTAATGATGACTTCATATTGAAGTATATCTTAAAGAACTGCCTTTAAATTTCCTGAAAATATGTGTGATAGTGAGCCCCAAATACCCCAAATTAAGATTATTTTAATATGAGATAGATGATAGCCTTCTCCAAAAGAATCACTTTCTTGAGCTGCTGGCTCAGCACCATTGTAAACAGATATGTATACAATGCTTGTGAATAAGCAACATCTTCTAAAGGTGCACATTGACAAAGCCATGTTTCCAAACACGAACTATCAAAGAAATTTCTGTTAATTTTTCAATGGGTTCATTTTTTTTTTACCCATCAGAAATATTCTCCAGTAAAGACCTTTCATTTAATTAAAAACAGACTCTGATAAAAGTGGGTTAGGATCACCACGATAACCTATATCCAGGAACATGAATAAAAAGCACCCTTGAAGGGAAACACTCACATGTGTTCACATTAGATATTGGGAAGTAACTGTATAACACTGAGAAGTGATTACTACCAGCTGTAAGCATGTACGCCACACAATAATATCTCATCCGTACAACCACTGGGAAATTTTCTTTCTTGCTCTCTCTATCTCCCAAGAGTTCCATAAACTATAGCCAAATCATTTTCCCCTCACTGAATAGTGACCTTTTCAAATCCCTATACATGGAAGGAACGACTTCGAATCTTGAAACAAGAGCAAGAGGAAACATAGACTCAGTTGTTCTTCACCAAGAACAAGATTGGCAGGACCATGTCGCCTTACCCTTTCTTTGTATTGTTATGAAACACTTTATATTGTTTTCCAGTGGCATCAGCAGGTTTTTAATCGTTATGGCCTGGACAATATCACTGAAATACAAGAAAAATTGTTCTGAATAAAAGGTGTTCAGATCTGAATAGAGCATGATTTACCTATAAACTTTTACCATTGGAAATAACTTGAAACATCATCCTGACCATCCTTCTGAATTTCAAGTATAACCAATTCCAAATAACTTCGTTGTAATTCCTTTCCAGAAAGTATAGTGTCTCCATAGTCCTGTCTTACTTTATACCCTAGCTAGCCTGGGTTCCGTATAGGGATTTCTGAAGTGCTAGGAAGAAGTCATGGGGAGACAACGGCAAAATTTTGGGAAACTCTTGATTAAAAACAGCACACATGGGTTGTCCTTTCTCCCCCATTTTCAACATATAATGCCCCAACAAGAATTTTGTTTGAAGAAAATATCCTCAGTTTAAGCAAGAAAAAGGAAAAATTAATATCATTGCCATAATTTTTTAACAAGCAAGTTAAGAGAAGAAGGGTATGAGACGCCATCAGTGTGGACCTTGGAATTTTTTTCTTTACCTGCTACAACTAAATGTAAGACAACCAAGGGAGCAGAGTTTTAGCAAAAACACTTACTGTGTTCTGAAGTATGAATAGGAGAGCTAACTAATTATGGAGCATTTTGTCCCCTGAAAGAAGGCCAAGGAACAACTAGTTCATTAATTAACGAGGCAGAAAGAGGGTGGTGGCCTCTTTGCCTCAACATCACCTCTTCCCACCACCCTGACGGGGACTGATGTCCCTGTGTGTACAAGGTTCCCTTTACGACATCTGTCTTAGCACTCAACACACTTCATTTTAATTGGCTGCCCCCCAACACACAGCTCAATATTAGCTTTGTGACAAGATATATAAGTTTACAGTATTAAAGTCGTAGAATATAGCAAAGTATACGATTAATCTTAAGTAAAAAACATTTGTTGAATGAAAGAATGGAAAAAAGATGTCACATGGAGAGGGGAAATTAGACTTCCACACTTAAAAGCTGAGAACTCTCTGAATTGAAGGTATCCATCTAAAGACTCATATAAATTCATTCCTTGATTCGCAATGGTCCCCCAGGCTCATGTCAGCCATCAGTAATCTGATAATGAGAGAACAATTGCTGTGAGCTAGGTATGTTACACACATCACCTCTGTAGCAACATTACCTCTGGAGCAGGTGAGTAGTACCATCCTCATTTTAGGAGTGAGAGTTTTACTCAGACACACTCCTGTCCTTAACTGGCCATTCCCAATTTTAAGCCCAGCTGTGTATACCTCTCAATGATGTTTTTCCCTTTAAATGACCCGACCCCTGTTTCCCAAGAGCCTTTTTCCTTTTAACTATGAAAAGGTGGGTGAAATCTGCTTTAATTTTATTGGTGCATGGAATTCATACCACCTCTTTCAGCTAATATGTGGCAACAACAGCAAAAAAGTGGATCAGTGAGTAGAAGCACAAATGATCAGAGAGTAAGGACTGGGAGGTGACCCCAGACTGTGAAAGAAGAGATATCATCAGACACTGTGAGCAGCACTGCTCCAAGCTCTTTCACTTGCTGAGGCTTAAAGCCTGGTAACTGGACATACTCTCCGAGGGATGTGGTGCACCCTAGGTACTGGGATCTCAAAGTAACGTCAAGAATCCAATGTGCAAAAGTGCAGAGGGAACTCCAAATCACCATGAGGGCTGGAACGAAGAGCCCATTAGTGATGAGCCACAATGACCAAGAACGGAGGGATCTTCTGGAATGTTCCACTCTGTACCCAATCACATGAGGCTTTGTGCAATGCTCAAGGAAGAGACAGAGTAATCCCCAGTAACACAGAAACTAAATTTTCAAGCAGATCAACAAGATGAGAGCTCAGAGTAAAAGTTAGTTTGATAAATCTTTAAATAACATTAATAACAAATAATGTGTCATTTTTCACATTCCTGACTACTGTGAAAAATGTGTACCTGGTAGATAATGATGTGGCTGCTTTGTCATTTTGTTTATATTGTCCCCTAGTTTTCATGTTCCCTTTCCTAGGGGTAGAGGGGATCATTAATACTCTTGGTCTCTTCCTACAAAAACCCCCAAACACATGTTAAACATGTTTGGTTTTCATTATCAAGATTTTGTGTTGTCCAGTGACTCCCAAACCTGACCAATATTCAGTATTACCAGGGTGAATGTTTTTAAGTTTTATAGTGCTGTGTTCTAGCCTTAGATATTCTAATTTTTTTAACTCAAAATAATGGTAAAGAGAAGAACACTGAAATCCATTATGAACCTGGTTAGCTAAAATATGGGCTTGCCAGAATTCTGATTCCATTGTTCATTGCTTAACATGATATGATCCACATGCTTGGAGACCTGTTGAAAGGAATCAGAAAAGGGGCAGCAAACAGATCAATCACAAATGCAGCCTTTAAAATCCTCTTTTTTCCTTTTTTTTTGGGGGGGGTTTAATGGAATGGTCTCAGAACAAGACTTTTTCCATCAAAAGAAAATTATTTTCAGAAAATGGAAATTGGCAATTTACCCATTGAAGTCTGGAAGAAACTCAAATGTCTCCATTTCCACTGGGAATGAATTCTGACGTCCAGGGGGGTAGGGAGTGCTGACAGGACAAAAATAACCACCTGTTACTGAACAGGAGAGGAAGAAGCCAGGTGGGACACACACCCCACCGAGGAAATTCGAGCACCTCTCGGTTCCTAGGGGAAGGAGGGGAGGAGGAAAGCTGGCAGCAGGGAGGTTGAGCAGAGGAAACCTGAGCAGTTTTCTTAGCTGTCTTCCATGTGGAGAAGGCAGAATTGAATTGGAGAGACTGTAAAACAGGAAGATTGACAATAAAAGCTTATGTGTTTAAGGCACATTTAAACTTTTAGAATGCTACAGGAACAGATAATAACTCCTCTGAAATTACAGGTGTGTCTAAATGGATAAGAAACCAGGGGTTACCTCAGTCACTATCATTCTAGAAAATTAAATATCTAGTAAGACGCTCTTCTGAGAACATAGTACTTGCAGGAAAATCAAGATTGAAACATAGAAGAAGCACAAGAACAAAGGAATATGCTACCGAAAATCCAAACTGTTAAGGTCTATTGAAATAAAACGCTTTAGCTTTTTCTGACATGTCTGATACCAAGCAAACTAGGTTAGAAAGAGTAATATTTACTTATGTTTATTTTCCCCTTGTTTTCTGGCCTCTCCTGTGAGGTAAAAGGAGAAAATGAAATATCCTAATGTAAACATTTAGGAAGAGAAAAAATACGGAAACAGAAGACATGGGTCAATGGTTATCATTTAAATGACTGAAATTATCCCATCCCTTTAGAGATTTACTGAGCCCTAGCTGGATAGCTCAGCTGGTTAGAGCACTGTGCTGATACTCCAAGGTTGTGGGTTCTCTCCCCGATCAGGACACATACAAGAATCAACCAAGGAAGGCATAAAAAATGTGGAACAACAAATTGATCTCTCTGTCTCTCTTCATTTCTAAAATCAATCCATAAAATTTAGTTTTGTCTTGTTTTTTAAAGAAATCAACTGAAAAGGATGTGGCTTATGTAAAGACAGCCACCACGTGCCATGTCTGGTTTTGAAGGGTTTTTCCTTCACTCCTCCTTTCAACGCAGTAAGGGATTATTGTGCTCGCACTGCAAAATGAAAAAGTGACATTGAGAAATATGGAGTAACCGTTGCAAATATATAGCCTCCTAAGTATGAAGTCTGAGATGTGATGCTGGGCTCTGCACCTTTCAAGACGTGCTACAAAAATTCATCTCTATCAAGAAGCAGGAGCTATCCAAAGTACAGCCACGATCTTGGAAAAATTACAAAACGAAGAATGTGTCTAAAAAATTAAATACACAGGTCGCAAAACTCTACCAACCCCTCTCAGAGCTTATTGATTCCTGGTAGGATAACTAGCTTATTTCACTGCTGAGCCCAGAGCTGATTAATAATGGCAAATGAAGAGGGTGTCTGGAGGACTATGGGGGAGAAACAAGGACAGAAAATAGGGAAAAATAACCTAACCATGGGTAGACTATCACTTTCATTTCTATTGGTTGCAAGTGACAGAAAAGTTCATTAAACTCACTTTAGGAAAGAGAACCTATTGGTTTACGAGCCACAGTCATAGGGACTTTTAAGGGCTCAGAGACAGAGGGGGGAGAGAGGGAGAGGGAGAGAGGGAGGGAGAGAGAGGGAGAGAGAGAGGTCCATTTTCCTTCATCTTCATTTGCTGCTTCCAGGAAGAAAAAGCACACACTTTGCTCCTACCAGTCCCCCAGAATCATTCTCAGTGACTGTCCTTAACTCCAGTTGGCCTGGGCACTGATATGGAAGAAACACTAGCCAAAGGAAAAGAAACCTTGGGGTAAACAGGACAGATCCTTAGGCAAAATATACATACTAAGGTTCTAGGAGGGTTGGTTTATTTTTTGAAAAAATTCAGGGTGTCACAAAAGAAGAAAGGAATAATTAATTCTGAGAGGCAAAAAAAGAAAGATGAGAAACACAGATAAAGACAGAAAACTGCCTTGTGCAGCATGCAAACGTCAGAACATAAAACTCCAGCTAAAATGTTATTATTCACAACTAAGCAGCCTCAAATAATTGAATGTATGCAGTAAATATTACCTCAAACCATCGCTCATCTTGAGTTTTCAAAAAGTTTAATGTTCAGAACATAGAAATGGTATCACATGGGAAGGTCAAAAGAGTATAAAAGTAAAAATGTTAGCATCTATACATTGTTGTTGATATGCCAGGCATTGAAACATCACAGCTCTATGGAGGACTGCTATGACAATCTGTATGTTATAGTGAAATTAGCGCGAGGCAAATTCCCAACGAGACAAATGATTACCTTACACAATTTAACAGTGCAAGAGAATGGTGATTCAAATTCATACAGTCTGATTCCACAAACTGTCCTCCTAAACACGATTAAACACTACCCTATACTGTGCAAAACAGTTGAGATATATTTCCACTGAATATTACTTTTTAGAAACAATTTGTACTATAAAGGTTAAGGTGTAATCCTCAGTTTTAAACCTATCTTGGTAGACTATCGCATAATTCAACAAGATATTTAATATGAGAGCTTGTCACAGAGTCTTTCAAACATAGTTTGCTACTCTTTGTATTCAGTTCTTTTGATTTTGACATAATTAATGATCATCCACTATGTTCTAGATACACACATCCACTACACATTTGGGATATCAGATTTCCAATCTGTACTTATATTCCATTCTTGAGTTTGTCTGGCATATATTCCCTATTCAAAGTTTAACTATCTATAATGACCATTAACTTTTTATTAAAAATCTAATCCTAAATATTAAAAGAATAATAATAACCGTATTCTTATGACCAATGAATGGGAAAAAAGATCATTAGTAGCAGTAACAAAAAATTTATTTTTGTGCCAGATAAAATATTGGGTGCCAAAATATGTTAACAGTTCAAGTGGTTAAATATCTGTCCATCAGTGACTCAATTGAGATTGGCAAGCATTTTTATTAGGCATTATTAAACAATTCTGTGAATTTTTATGTTCATTCTTAAGTGTCTACTCATACAATATTTTTAAAAAGGCAGCAGAAGTACTTCACAGAGATCTTTTATACAACTAAATACTTCTTATGCAACTTAATAAAAAATTCTGTTTAATATAATAATTTACACATTTTCAATTTTAGTCTTCTCTGAAACTGATTTATAGAAAATAAATACATTTATTTACATGCATTTAACCCATTATTTTAAAAATTAAATAATCAGGACAAGGAGAAAAACTAACTTATAAAGACAAAATTAGCAAAAACTATTTTCTGATTTAAGAAGTGTAGCTGTTCACGGCAGATTTGGGAGATAGTGGAAGGGGGACTCCATTAGATTTATTTCACTCCAAATTGCCTCCGACTTTCTTCTGTCCCTGAAGTCTAGGCTATGTTCTTTTCAAGGACATTTTCTTGTAAAGTTGAGTAGCAACTTCATTATCATTTTCATGTTTCTGTTTTCATGCTGGAAACATCTTAGTTTCGCAATCCAACGCCAACCGTCTGGTGGCTCAAAAATTATTCCTTTTGCTTCATGGAAAGGTTTCAACTCCAGGTAAAACCCTCACCCCGGGCGTGTTGGGTACACTGATTCTAGAGAAAGGTGAGTTGCCCCAGGGAATTTGTCAAATACATTGAATACATCTACTTACCAAATGGGATACAGTGGGAACAATTTAGAATACAGAGTCAGAATTCCTGAATTAAAATCCTACTATGTTACTCTTATTCTTTTCTGACAGCTATGAGAGAATTCCACAGATGAGTAGCTTATAAAGAACAGATATTTATTTCTCACAGTTCCGAAGGCTGGAAGACCAAGGTCAGAGTGCCAGCATGGCCAGGTTCTGCTAAAAGCTCTGTCCTTGTCACAGATTGATAACTTTCTGTTGTATCTTCACAAGGTGGACAGACCTGAGGTCTCTTTTTATGAGATCACTGACTGCCTCCCAAAGGTCCCAACCCCTAATAGTGTCACCTGAAGCATTAGGTTATCAACATACAAATTTTGGGGGAACACAGCCTTCAGACTATAGTAGTTACTTAGTGCATTGTGGAGTACAAGAGAAATGCTCAATACATTTTGTTTATTATGGCTTTTCTTAGTATCAATCATTATAAAATGTCTGTATTTTTCTGAACCAGATGATTTTGATGAATGACCTGGGTTCACAGGGAATAGACAGGATTTCCACAGTGGAAAATGGGTTACTGTAAGGAGGGGGAGGTGTTGAACAAAAGAAAAAAGAAACAAGAAATATCAGGAGAACCGTGGTAGCTGGAAACTAGCAACTCATCCATTGAGGCCGGAACACAAAACACATTCGATTAGTGTTGGAAAGGAGACTGGAAACATTTTTCTGCTAACCTGGCCTGGCGGCCCCTGTGTGTGCTCAGGGAAGCCTTGGTGCCCTTCAGTGCACAGTGGGTATGCTGCAGAGACCTCAGGCTTGGCAGAGTGGAGGAACCAGGGTAAATTCCTGGCCTTGCTGCTTACTTTTATGCAATTTGGGGAATAAAACCACTTAACCTTTCTGAGTCTCAGTTTTTAACAGGTAAAATGGAGAATGTACGACTATGCACAGTCATTATAATGATGAAAATAATACAAATATTGGTAACAGTAACTACTGACTTTGAAAGAGTGCCAGGCATTGTGCTCATATCCTTGCTTCCATATTTCCACATTTTATTTAGCTCGCCCCACCCAAATTTCTCCAGGATAATCAATGAAAACTGGTGATCACACCAGAACTACATGTGGACTCAGGGTCTAGAAACAGAGCTGCCAAGAAAAGCTAGTAACTCTAAGAAAGAAGATGGGCACCTTTGAGTTTTTATATGCAGAAGGGGGGCTGAAGACAAATTTTAACTAGATTTCTGGGCATAAAGAATTCCATTTTACATCTAAATAATAATTTTATCCTACATTCCTCACAGCACTGTCATTAGGATCTAAAAAAATACTACATACTAGAAGACTCCTCATCTTAAAACTCACAGTAAGTGATCCAGAAAGTCAGGTAAAGAGAACAATAGGAAAGATACATAAATATTTAATCTCACCACTTTTAAAAAGTACATCTATAGACCAAATTTTGATGTAAGACCAAGACATTTTTTGAGTGAAATTTTCGCTGGTTTGAAATCGGCATCATCTCTCTTACGAAAACCACACGAACAATGTGTCTGCAATGTTTCCACATTTGCTCCCTAAGTATGGGCAGAATCTGTGAGAGGACACCCGCAAAGCAACCTGGGTGCAGAGACATTATAGTTTTTTATAGTTTTTCCTCCACTTTTTTTTACAGTTGTCCTATCTATCTATATCCTACAGCACGTTTAATGGTATAGATAGATTCTTCATATTTTGAAAAATATAGAGCTTATTTTTCTTCTCAGAAACAACTCTCTTTTGTCAAGCTCATATTTAACTGGTTTTCTTGATCTGTAACTGAATTAAATAATGACTACGAAGAGTCATTGGCATCAACGAGTCGGGAGCCACCATGCTGGACACTTTGTCAGCATTCAACTCATTTGGTGGGAAGAAGGTGTGTGGTCACATATAGAACAGAGCCTGCTGTGGGTTTCAGCCAGTGTGATAGTGGAAGGAATGAACAGGATCCTTTATTCTGCCAGCTCTATTACGGGGAGATTAGTTAGCAAGTCTACTCTTTGTAAAAGTATATGGCAAACTCTTATATAAATTTGAGAGGAGATACATTTCCTCAGATCATTCTCTCACAATATAAATACTCTTCAACATATATAATTTCACACAAAGAAGAAAATTCCCCGCCATATTAAAAAAATCATTTAGGTCTTAACAGCAAGCATGAAAGAAGCAGCTGTTCAACGTAAGGGTCCATCTTGAAAAGATTGTTCATATTCATCTCACCGTAGTCCCCTGATTTGTGTGTCAATGGTAGTGCCACCTAGCCAGTTAGAAACAAGGTTTGGTTTCTGTATTTCTGGCCCTTTTTCATTTTAAATCCCCATGTGTGCTGTTGCCCAAAGCTATGCAAAAGCAAACAATTATTTATTTTAGAAAAGGATTTTGTCCATTGGACTTCAAGGCCTGAAAGAGTGTTCCCAAGTGATCCTTCCCAGTTTTCACGCTGTGGGATGGTGGCTAACCCTAGCGTAAGGCTCTCTGCAGGCAGGTTTCAGAGTGAAATAGCAGGTGACCACTAGACCTGGAAACATGGGGACACCGTCGGCCAGTCACCAAATCTGTTGTGTATTTATCCACGTTCACAATTCATACTAGTAGGTCCCAAAATCTCTTTTATTTTCAGCAATAGAGAGATAACACTCATTTTTGAGATGAAGGAACAAGCATCAAGGCAGATTTTTCTTTACTCACAATAATGAATTTATGGAAGTACAGGGCACAAAATGCCCTGGTCTCTCAAAAAGTGGTAGAGTGAAGTAACCTTAAAACTCAATACAAATGTAGGTTATTGTTCCCCCAAGAAATCTTGATCACCAGTGTATCCTTGCCATCCGTGTAGAATCTGTTCATCAAGTTGACATTCAAATACATTGTTAGAACTATCATTTATAGACAAAGAAATTAAGTAAGAAGTCAGAATTCCCAAAATTACTGTGGGCTGTAAATCCAAGCCTTTTGTTTTGGTATGAATATGCTCTATTCATCCAGCTTTTGCAGAATTGACCAAGTTGTTTGTCAATTACCGTTGTGTACAAGAACTGGCATTATTTCTTTGACTTGAGCATAATGAGAAATGCCATTATTCCTGCCCATTATTCATGTCTGTGAGCATGCCCACTGATCCTTCACTGTGCCTCTGCATCCACCAGAATGAAGAAGAAAGCAAAGAAATGTATATCAAGTACCAACCAAATACTAGGCACCAGGCTAAGCTTTATATACATAAAACATCCTCTCTAGAATAAAACATTTATTTCTAAGAGGTAATCAGGTAGTGAATCTGAACCGTATGTATTTTAGAAATTAACTAATCAATGGCACAATGAAAAGAAAATAAATATTTCTTTAGTCTGGCACAGCAACAACGGTTTGAATTACAAGGCTCTCTGGGGACAGTAACCGTAGAATGGCATAGGGGAGAAGTAAGAATAATTGCCCAGTAAAATTGAGATTTTTTTCAGTATCAAGAGGCCAAACAATATACAAGGGAAACTTCAGTGTCCCTTGTCCTTGTAGCTTATTTCATCATCTGTGTTATCTTCACACTATGCTGATTGTGGTGTCAGGTGAGAAATCAACCGAAAGTCTAAGAATTAAACATAAAGAAGCTTACCATTCGTTCCTTTTACAGTTTTGGTTTAAAGGGTAATGTCAGTACAAAGAAACCAGCTGCCAGGATTTCCTCAAATAAATCATAACAGAATGTCTAATAGCTAACACTAGTAGCTACATTCAAGCAGCCAGGCAAAAATAAATAAAGAACAAAACAAAACAATAAAGCCAATTCTCCTTGATTAGGAGATCAATATAATTAAAGTGGAAGCAAGCTAAAAGCTCAACAAGGAGAATGGACAAATTGCATACTCAGCAATGAGAAAAACATACGCACAAAATATGCATTTCAAAAACATTATGTTGAGTAATAGAAGTCAGACATAAAGTATACCATGTGTGAATTTATTCATACAAAGTTTAAGAACAGGGAGAAATAAATGGTAATGCCAGAAATGAAAAGAGTAGTTCTCTTCTGGTGGACTGAGACCTGACAGAAGAGGGCGTGAGGGAAATTCCCAAGGCGAGGGAAAGGTTCCACCCTTTTCTGTGAATTGGTTTTCACTCTGTATCAAACTTTTGCAACTCCTAGTAACTTAAAGCAGCACTCACTTTACTTGCTCAGGATTTCGTTGGCCACCTGGGTAGTGTTTCTCAGCTGATCGCGTGCGTCTTTCATACCCACTTTTGCGTGACATGGGAGAGGTGGGAGGGCCTCTGTCCTGTGTGTGGTTGCCGGCCAGCAGGCTCTGAGCTCGGAGGCCCTTCTTCTCCTTCAGGGGTCCTCTCATCTCCCAAGGGCCGGCTCAGACTCGCTCACAGGGCTGTCTCAGGATTCCGAGAATTTGTGGCCATTTTCTCATCTTTTCCAATGTTAATGGAAATGCTATTTACATAGGTATATATACATTGTCCAAATGTATACTCAAAATCGGTGTGTTTTACTGTATGTAAGCTGTATCTCAAGATAAAAATACTAAAAGAAAAAAAATGCATGAGTACCTTTGAGGTGAAAACACCAATACATTATAACTTATGGCATATCAATTACCTTGATTTTTGTAGTAAGAAATAGATTTAAACAACACACGGGATTTGTTGTTTGTAAATGAAAAGACCAAATGTAGCTGCAGGAGGCCCCAGCCCCTAGCTCTGCCATCGCCTGTTCTGTGCTGCCCTCCTCACTCAAGGACAGACCTGTGTCCAGATTGGCACTTTCCACTGTAGCAGAATGGCAGTTGCCATCCTAGGCCTTACATCTGCACACTTTCCAGAAAAAGCCACAAATTCTCTATCAGCAACCAGCAAATAAAAGTCAAAGGTTTCACTGCGATTGGACCGACTTAGATATTAAGCCTAGACAATCCCGGAAATAAGCTTTGGTAACAGACTTATCTATGATCCAATCATTGAGACAGGGAGGGTGTACGTGATGAAAGCAGCATCAACCAGGACCCACCCCTGAAGGCAGGAGTGGATTACAGTAATAGAATCCCGACCTCACGGCACCTGTGGAGTGGACGAGGGGTGGAGTAGAGGCTGTGGGTGCAGTCAAATCACACAAAGCTGGGGAATTTGGGGGAAAATGACAGATAAGAAAAAATAATCAAAGTTGAGTAACCAAGAAAAAAAAACAATAAATAAATCCAGAATTTTCTGGATTTGTGTACAATTCTCAACTAGAAAGTATCAATGGATTTACTTTACTTTGAGTTCCAAGTAACATAAATTAATAGGGAAAATATAAAAGACTGACATGGCATGAACTGTTATTTTTATTCATATATTTTGACACCTAACCGTCAAGCCCCTGGTCGAGGCTGTGCCCACCCTATTGCACCTGCCCTATACCTGTTTGTTTCACTGTTACCATAGAGCTGTTTTGAGGGGGGCAACTGGGCTTCAGATCATACTCACTTCGGGCCACTAGCCTGGTTTATACTCAGGCTGCAGGTTTTATTACCGCCCAATATTTCACACAGACTGCTGCTGTGAGGGAATGATCCAGGGACCTGGATTGCTGGGATATGATTTTGGAAATCTGCCTAGGGGACAGGCAGCGTCCCCCTCCTCCCAAATATTTATTTTTATCTTGTGGCTCATTGTGAAGGAAAATATCATAGGCAGCAAGTGCTTTTGGACACTCCCACATTCTCTGGTATATGGACATCTGAACTTCGCCGGTCACCAATCATGTGTTTTGCTTAACATTCTCCACCTGAGAATTGCAAGTGACTACAAAAGAAGAAATACACTGAGCTTCAGCAGTCGTTTGTACTTCCATGTCAGTGAGTGTCAGGCTCTGAGTGAGATAGGAGAGGGAGAGGGAGGTGAAAGTGTGAGGACGATGAGAAATCCTGAGTGTTTCCAGAGAAGAAGAATCAATAAGGGGGGAATTTATTATTTTTCTTTTAAAAGAATTTTATTAAAGGCCTTTACAGAGCAACATGCATACTCTAGATCCAGCTGCAAAGGGGACCCTGTTATGCTGTGGTTACGGGCTGGTGCATGATAGGAAGCTCTGGCTAACCACCCCTCCTTGTGTTCAGAGATGGCAGTAGTGGGTGGTATGTCATCTTTGGGTTGCACAGTGCTCCCACGGTCAGGCTTCGCAGGGCCGGTCTTACCACTTGGTTCCCAAAGACGCAGATCTTCACTCTGAGGCCCAGCATGTGAGCAGCACATGGTGCTCGGCTGTGTCAGCATAGTGGTGCACAGGGTCCCCACTGTGGATCATCAGGCCCTCGGCAAATTCATGGCTTTAATTGTCTGTCCTCATTGTTTCCCAGACACCATGACTCGAAGCCTTTGGCCCCACCCTCCATGATGAGCCTCAGCACGCTATAGCAGCCCCCTGCCCATCCCCCCAACACACACACACACAGCAAGGCCTCCTAAGACTTTGTAATGCAGAGACTCTGCCTGGGCAATGGCACACAAACCTCTTGGTGGTGTAGACCTTTTCAGCATGAAGCTCTGCACTTCCCTTAGGGAAGCCCAATGTCTTCTCAACCACAGGGGTCAATTCCCGTGTCCGTCGGCCCTTCTCACCAAGAACATCCTGTGTCCTGGTGGCTATGAGTCCTGTCCTGGTCACTGCAGCTTCAGAGTAGCCACCTTCAGCCATTTCCTGAGCGAAAAAGTTGTTCAGTTGAGTTCAGCTTTGAAGATGCCATCAGCAACAAACCACTCTTCTTGGATATTTGCACCACCATCTTGCCCCTAAGGGGGAATGTTCTTGAAAGTAAAACCATGGTAGCCAAGATAAACAACATCTACTTTAAAATGTGTTCCGTCTGCACCTGGGCCTTATCTCAGCATTTTTAATGTAAGTAGCGAACAATTTGTATAATGCAAACTTGTTCTGGGGAGGACAGGAGGCATCCAGAATATAAATAAATTGCAGCCCTCAATTCAGAGCCAGGCATCCTGTTTGCCTAATAGGACCCCAGCCAACTTAGTTAGTCTTTTTTGAGCCTCCATTTCCTCATTGAAAATTGGGGATGAATCCACTTGTCTCACAGTATAACTATGAGGATGAAAATTTGAAGTATATGAATAAACCAGTGTAATGTTACTCTAGTATTAGTCACACTGAAGCCACCGTTGTCACAGTGGGTGGGGAGGAGGTGGCTAAGAGGATAAAAATGAAGGGAAATTTTTTTTCCTGTTACTACAACCGTTGAAGCAGAGAAACATTGGAAGTATTCCATAAGCACTTGCTTTCATGTCCAGAAGCACAGTAGACATGAACAGTGATGGGAGAGATGTAGTTCCTGTCTTTACAAGCTTCATAAAGTCACCAAAGAGCTAAGACGTGTGCAAGAAACAAGCAATGAGAGTCAGTGTTGAAGAAGCATCAGGGTAGAGCCTTGGATAGAAGAAGCTTAGGGAGGCCAGGTAGGGTTTTGTGGAGGAAATGAACTCACGCTGTTTCTGCAAAGATGACTAGATACTGACGAATCTTGTAGTCTTCCCTTGGGGTCCCAGAAACCAGTAGAGCTGGGTAACAGTTGACCTGCTAGAAGAAGCAACAGCTGCCCTCTGGCCTCCCTCCTCTGCACGCCAGAAGAGCACTTTGGAAGCTGAGAAAAGCAGCCAAGGAAACAACTGGAACCCAAGCCCTGAGGGACATGGCTACACGGAACCATATTGACTATGTAGAGGCAGGTCGTGAGCAGCCACCATTCCCAGGCTAAGCTGCTGCCCGATCTGGGACTTCCTCCAAGAATGGAATGTCGAAGGCAGTTTACCAGAAACACAAGCATCCTTCTCTCTCTTTCTATTCTCCCTCCCTCCCTTCCTTCCTCTCTTTCTTTTCTCTCCTTCTGAGAAAGAAGGGCTTAGCATTCTCTGTTTTGATTTCCTCATTAGTACAACGAAGAGGTTGGATGACACTGTTACTATCAGCACCCTCCCTCGCCTCCCCACCACATTTTAATTATTCTCTGCACTCTGATGATCTTGTCCTTGGTTGACACCTGGACATTCGACAGTCCTTAGCAGTGAGAGTGAAATTGAGAAAAGATGAAAACAAATATTAACAGAGCTTGCAATCTCCCACGCAGAGACTTTATGGCAACACTGAGGAAATCTGACGACCTTTGTGAAAAAAAGATTCCATAGAGATAAAGCAATCTTTCCATGAATCAGGTGACTGGCTAAAGTGATTTATCACCTTGAAAGTATACATAAGAAATAAAGCTGTGTGAAGATAAAATTGATAGTATTAAACTGGATGGGCCCAGGGACTCGGGTCTTTGAATGTCGCTCTTCACTTGGTGATATCTTTGTTTTCTCACACTGCTCAAAAAAGCTGATGTCTGCCAGGTGCTTTCAACTCCTCAGGAGAAAAGTGCTTAAATAAAATATGAGGTGTCACCTTGAGTGGTGAGCTTTGACCGCCAAGCACAGAGAGCATGGGTTCAAGCTCAGGGAACTGGAAACTCACTTGTTTTGCCTCACAGTTACTCTCTCAGCATCTGACTTGCTGTTCATTTGAACAATGCAGATCGGAAGATGAGACTTATGTTACCCACAATTCAAGGTGTAGTTTTCCCAGTATTAAATGACAGTATTTTGACTCTTTAACGCTTGTAGAGCAAAAGGAACTAAAACTTGCCGTGCACTGGCGGTTCTCCCTCTCTCTGCCCGCCTCTAGGAAGTGCTGTGCTGTGTCAAAAGTCATTTCCTTTTCCAGCCCCAGCAACCCCGCTCTTATCAGAGATCTTGATCTTAACCAAACACCCTGCAATAAACCAGACGGGCTGAGGTTTGATACCATTACCCTTTGACCCCTGAGGAACTTCCTCAGGAGGGAGCTGAGGATCCGACTGCAAGAAAACATGGTCGTCCAGACAGGCACCAGAGCCGAAAGAATAGGAGGGAGGTTTCTCAACTCGAAAAGGCAGAACATTTTGTTAATCCAGTAGGTTTAAGGGAAGAGAAAATAAGTGAAAGAAGCCTCTTGAGAGTCATACTGTAGTAGATTAAATATTGCCTTATACCCACCTAACTCAGACAACCCACCATGTTTTCTTCAAGGTCTTAAAAGGCAGGACGACAACTATATTTCAAGACAGACAATTTTTAAGTATATACTAATGCTTCTTCGTTTGTATAAAGTGATTGAGCAAAAAAAAAACAAATGACCCGTGACATATACTTGGCTGTTTCCAGATGAGGAAAAGACACTGTAAAACATTTAGATTTTTCCATAGTAAACACATGGCAGGACAACCTAGTGGTTAGAAGACTTGTTTAGATAAAATATGATTATCCTATTGCATTTTCTTGTCAGAATAACCAATTGAAATAATTTTTTTAAGTGTTGGCAAGCAAAACTTAGATATGTTTATGTGGAAATTTAGAAAGCTAAGAAAGCAAGGTGGATAAAATTAACTCATTGGTCCACAGTGAGGGTTTTTTTTTCAAGTCAGATTTAATAAGCAGATATGAGATGCAGAAAGCCCCAAAAATTCCAGACAGCAAAATTTGAAATTGGGTGGTATTTATCACTCCCCACAGTAATTATCTCGCCTGGAAAGAGCCAAGAATTGACTCTACCAATTTCACTGCGCTTGGATGTTGAGCTCCTTATTTTCTTTCTCTTGTTGCCAAAGAATGAAGGAAAACCTGAAACCTGAACTGAAAGTTTTGAGCAATAGTGGAAAAAGCCTTTGCTATCCTGTCACTCTTTTTCTTATTCTAATAAATTCCTTTAAGGAAAAAAATCATTGTGTTAATAATCAGAATGTCGTAAGTGGCCGATGAGTGGACTGAAGCCCCGCTGTGTCAGCTGTGTCTCACTCAGGTGTGGTGAGTTACCCTGGCCAGTCTAGGATCGGTGGTGGCTGTTTTTAGTAGAGAAGCACACCAGAAAGACGACTTCAGAATACTTGGGTGTCCAACCTTTTGGTGTCTCTGGGCCACACTGGAAGAAGAATTGTCTTGGGCCACACATTAAATACACAAATACTAACAAAAACTAATGAGCAAAAAAACAGTTTTAAGTGAATTTACGATTTGTGTTGCGCCGCATCCATAGCCATCCTAGGCCACATGTGGCCCACAGGCTGCCGGTTACAAATCTTCAGAAGCCACCTTAGCTGTGGATCTTGGCAAAAGATCGGCTTCTATAAGGGATAGATAGAACATGGTGAAACACTAAGCAAATTCTTCCGCACAGCCTGTAAGCATTAAGCAATCAGTGACGAGGGTTGGTCCTGTAGAACCTAAAAAAAAATAATTAAAAAGGGAAAATCTTAATTTACAAGAAATTTATAATCCCCAGGTGTCAACAACTAGTTAATACAACATGGTAAATGCCACGTTACTGACTTGAAAAAGTTATTATAGAACAAGAATGAGTTCTGATTGAAAGTTCAAGTTCCACAAATGCACTCCTTATAGAGTACCAGTTCATCATGATAGATGTTGTTCTTTGAGTCTTAAGGGCTTTTTAGACTTCAAAAATGTAACATGCGCTTTATGGAGTTGTTATTTGTGAAAAAACTATGTCCATTTGCTTAAGTTCCATGCAACACTTGTGAAATGAACACTTTCTTTTCCCCATTTTGACAACTAAGAAATGAAACTCAGAGATGTTAAAACTAAGCACGTAATTACTACAAAGCGGTATTTGGTGTGATGCCAGACCTACTTCTCCTTGGGTTCAGATTCCCTGCCTGCTTGATCCCATTTCCTGTTTAGACACAAACCACTCATAAATAAACATAAACCAGGATGGAATGGATTTTAGAGAAAAAGGAGAAGGGGAGACTTAGAAGAGAGTTGGGAAGGCACCCTCATAAAGTTTGGAACTTTCTAATTTTTCAGAGGTGACACCCTTGAGGGAGCTTTTTAATGAGAAAAAATATTTTGTGTATATTATCTATATAAAATATATTTCTGATATATATCTTGAGTATATATCAGAATACTCAAAATAGTGAACGAAGCTTTGCGTGGAGCATGTGCTCCTTCCTTTCCTCGCTGAAAGTTCTCGAGCCGAATATTAGAAGGGGATTTCCTTCCCATCAGACTGCTTTCCTATAGATAGCACAAAAATGAACTACTCCTTTTGAGAGTCTCAATTATGTAAGAGATACAATTTTGGATACAATTTCCCTAAAATACAATGAATCAAGCAGAATCCATCAAAGCATCTTGGGGCCAAAGAGAGCACCTGATTCATGGTCAGGGGTCAGAGCGGGGCCAATGGAGAGAACAAAGTAGCTCCCAAGACCAGGACAGGAGAGGGAGGAGGGAGCCACGTATACATTCAGAAGTCGAATCCCATTAACACCATCTTCATTGTTAACAAAACAAATGTAACTGGATTGCTCCCTCTTCCTTTGGGCGTAAGTCTTCTGTGATTCCTCTTCACTTTTCAAACAAATGTAGTGAAATACATCTTGATCAAATCATTGTTTTTAGGGAGGAGAGAACAGAGGGGAATGAGAAAACAAAGTACAACTTTTTAAACATGCGATTTCTATGGTTTCTTTGGTAAAGCAGGGATATTACTATTCCCGCAAATGATTAAATAAGATGATTTATATTAAAATGCTGACAAAATGGCATGTAAACAAATCTTCACAGATGGTACTAGTAGTTGTCATTGAAATTACTGGGCTTTTAAAAAGTTATTATCATCAGGATTTTTAAAACCATACCATCATGATTCGCCCCTGGACCTTTTGTGAATCTAATTTCTTCAAATGTAGATTACTTTTCCTTTTTGTTCTGGTCTCTACTCCTTTGTTCGAAAGTGTATTTCTTAAGATCTTTTTCTTTTTAACGTGGTCCTTTCAGTACGTTCCAAATTATCTGTAAAGTGTCCATCTTTTCCCATCCAATCCCTCTCTGTATTTCGTCTTTGAACAATCGCTGTAGTTTCTAAAGTTCCCCTTGGGCCACCTCCCCTCCCCCACCATGCCCTTCCCTTCTCGGTTTTCCCACGCTGGTTTCCGCAGCCACATCAGCACCTTTGACCACTGACAGCTAGCTAATCACTGCCCATTTCTCTGCTGACGGCCAACTGGCCTTTGGGGAACATTATGTCACGGTGACATTGAGTCCTTTAGATGTTCACAAGTCAATCTGGAAACTCAAATCCTAAATTGAAAACATATTTCAGCAGAAATGAGATGCAGATTTTCCTGTGCATGTGGGGCTTGTTGGAGGGATGCAAGGTGGTGCCATTGGAGGGAAAAGGGGTGCAGACAAAGGGAGCCCTGCTCTCGAAGGCCATGACCCAATTCTTCCTTTGCGGGGCTGGGGAGTACAATTGATTATTTCCCCCCTTTTTCTGAGCCTAAGCAGTTGTAGTCTAGACAATTTTGGGGTGGAAATAAGGAAAGCTGATAGTGTCTAAGCATATGCTGCACTGGACGGAGCAAACCACGTTTAAAAAGTGGAATACAGATCCCTTCTTCCATAATCCTGGACCCAACTCACACACACAGCAATCAGAGCTGCCCGCGCCTTTTTCACTGAGATGCCCCCTGAAGACCCTGTGCTTTGCAAAGGGCCAATCCTTGCCACAGGATTTAAAGGAAGTGCAAGCTAATGTTTTCTCTCTCATCCCTTAGATTTAAGATCCATGGGTCCCTCATCCATGTGGAGGGTTCGGTGCTGGAATAGGTTCTCTTTTTATTCTGAATCCCTCTCCATTTAAGGGCATTTGCTATCTTCAACTTCCCCGTCATCATAAGGTTTACAGAACAGAGAAAAAACATAATTATTGAAATTAAAACAGATTTCAAATCAGTAGTTGAAATAACAAGTAGAAGAATGTTTATCTCCTCCACTGAATCTTCTTTTATTCACTAGAAATTACTTACTGACTTGCATCACAGAGTTTTCCAGTGTCCATTGTATCATCGACCATAATTCTCATTGAAATACAGAGTTGTCGTAGGAAAATTACTATTAGTAACAAAAATAACAACTAGCAATTACTCAGCTGCTTTTCTGTTCCAGGAACTTTCCTTAATGTTCATGTCAGTTAGAATAATGATAACCACTGTGAAAACAAGGAATCTCTAAAATTCAGTGGTTCGGACAAGATAGAACTTTATTGCTCATGCACCTCAGAATCCAAAGCTCTCCTCCCTGTGGTCATTTAGAGGTCAAGGATGGCAGCTGTGATCCCATCTTTAGGACAAGGCTTTTCTGTCTGCTATAGCGGGCATCATTTCATCACCAGGAAGCACAGGGAAAGAATAAGTACGGAATCAAAACGTTTTCTTAAGTGAAGAGGAGCACAGCTCGGTTACTCAGGTAAAGGAGAGAGTGGGTTTTGGTAAACAGCTAGCTGTTTGGTTAATCACAGTTTACGGAGTATCATCTGATATAATCTTTAAGAATAACCTTATAAAGAGGGATTAAAAGATACAGATGCCTGCAAACACCTGCCATAATATTTGATATAGTGCGTGAGGATATAATGCATTGAAACAACTGTTTACAGTTTCTTGTTGTCATTGTTATTTACAAGCATTGATAGGCAGTGAGCAGATTGGATTTGTATTGCATGAAATGAGATGTGTCTGAGACGGAACTCACAGACTATTATTGGTGTTATTATTAATCTTGAAAGTGGAAATACTATGAATTTAAAGTTGCAAATAATCTGCTTTTCAAGAGGCAAAAGGTTGAATTTGGGAGTAGACTATTTCTCCAGTTAGGAGGCAGGACTCAAAGCTAAAAGACCCTTGTAATTATGTCATGCATAATTTAAGAAAGGAGAAGGAGGCGGAGAAGAAACCTCTTTATAAAGGAGATATAGCCCATGGCTTCAAGTTGTAACAATGAAACACACTCGATGATAGTTGAACTATATCTCTGCAGGCTGATGCCACTTAAGATATAATCCTTTTTTATAAATGGAATTACGTGGCCTTGTGTCTGGATTCACTGCTTGTTCTTAAGCAAATGTGTGTGTGTGTACACGTTTGTGTGATTTAGCCCTTCTGGTGACTGGACTGAATAACAATATCCCTTATCGTGGTGAAAATTGTTTGTGGCTGGTAGCGTATGAATGAGTTCACTCTATCCTATGTTATTTGCACTTCAGATATAAGACATTAACCAAATAAGCTGATGTCTCGGAGTGGAATTAGGGCTCTGTAGCTCCAGCAAAGAAAGAGACCTAAGGGCAGCAGTGCCATCCTTTAGAGCACTCAGCGACACAGCCTTGCGTTAGAAATGGTCATCGATTTGTGTTGTCTGAGTGGTCGTGATGCCCAGGGATGCAGGGCCCTCTTCACCCAAGAGTGAACTAGCAGGAAAAACGAGTGAAAATAAATACTAAATAGCAAATAGAGATTACAATAATGACTTAACCTATGTAATAGTTCACTCTTCAAAAAAACATTTTCCATGTGCTTAACTAATGAGCTCACTGTACTTGTTAGATGAATATTATTGTACCTCCTACATTCTAAGGCCCCATTTTGTGTGCTAAAGACACCAAACAGGTAAAGATACTAAACAGGTAAACAGGACAGGTAGATCCTTTGCTAAGCCCATGAGGCAGAGTTTTAAAAAATAAAAGAACAAGAAATACATAAAGTAGTTACAGCTTTTGATTAGTTCTAGAAAGGGTAATAAAAATGATGGTGCCATAAGGAATAATAGAGAGAAGAGATTTTAACTTAGAGAAAGGATGGTCAGGGGAGTTTTATTAGTTAAACAATCAGGAAAAAAGGCCCAGAGGGATTAAGTGACAGGCGGGCGAAGGTCACACAGGCAGCTGAGGCCGAGCAGGGACTAGATTCCGGATCCCACCCACAAGCAGAAAGGAAAGGAAAACGGAAATGAGAGTTTTCCCGTGAAAAGCTGCAAGCCTTCTACCACTCTGAAAACAGCTGAAAAGGAAACTCATCCTTTCACTCTCTGTAATCTTAGATGAGGAGGCCTTTGAGTGTGAGACAGAAACAAGAAATCCCTCTGACTCTCCTAGGGATTAGCAACAGCCAGGATTGTTGACAGAACAGGTCCGATGGGATCTCGATTGATAGTGACAAATCCATGCATTGCCGCCACTGGCTCTTCCCGCGAGCTGAGATGTCACCAGCATACCCGTAGACACGACAGTCTCCATTCAGTGCCGCTCCACAGCCAGCCCTCCGGGGCGGCAGGCGCGTTCCTTAGCGACCAGTTACCAGGCTTCCCCATGTCCATAGTGGCCTCCTGGATAAGATTTCTACGCCGAAGAACGTCCACCCGCTGTCATTCTAAAAGAGGATCCCCAATTGCACAATGCTATTTTTTCCCCTTTAAGATGGTTCCAGATATTTAATGACGGATTAAGACAGAGTAACAAGAAAGAGAACAACTGCGGTTTCGCCTCCATTGCTTTCATTCACGCATCTTCCTCTCCCAGCATCGTTGTGGAGAATGCCCAGCTGGAATCCCCTCTCTGCCCTAGTTTTCCATCCCCAACATAAAGAATCTCCTTCTCCTCCATTGCCATCTCATCCTAGTTTCTGCTACTCATCATGACATTATTGAACACTTAGGGGGAAAAAGAGGGCAAGGAAGGAAGGAAGAAGAAGAAGGAAGGAAGGAAGGAAGGAAGGAAGGAAGGAAGGAAGGAAGGAAGGAAGGAAGGAAGGAAGGAGGGAGGGAGGGAGGGAGGGAGGAAGGAAGGAAGGAAGGAAGGGAGAAAAGAAAGACTGCTATTTCCTCACAAGCTAGTTGTTTCATGATTTTTACCAAATTTATCCTCAGAGCAAATCTCTGACATAAATATTATGAGGATGAAAATAAAGGCACTGTCGGCTGGGCATTTATTACCCAGCACTCAGCAGTTGTGGGACTACTTGCTTACACACCGCATCAGGGCGCAGTTCCATGAAGTGGGTTTTATTCTCTTCGTTTCCCAGAGGAGGACACTGAGGATTATAAAAGGTCACAAGTCCACTGCTGACCCATCTGCAGGCTCATGTGATGCCTTTGTGCAAACTGAAAAATGGTCCCTCCAAGTGAATACATCCCCAAAGTATACGATTTAGCAAGTGATTGAAGTCTCTGTGCTAATAAGAAAAATAAACTTCTTCTTCCAAGTGGAAGAAGCTCTTATTCCAGGGAAACAGGCATAAAGAGCTGAGTAGGGACTGGATTTCAGATCCTGCCCACTTCTGGGCCCGACAAGCTTGGGCACTGAGCATCCCCTGCAGCCACACCCAGCAGCTCTGCAGGATCCGAGGTGAGAAGTACCAGAGCTGGAACTTGAGTCTGTGCGATTTGGAGCTTGCCATCTTATCAGCAAGCCACCATGTCCTCAAAGGCAGTAGATTTCCCTTTGAGTAACAGCAGAGGGTTATTACTCAAACGCATTTTGTAATGCCTGGAGGTTAAGAACCATGTCCGGTGGGCCTCAGATTCCCATGATGTAATTTTGCACCTCAAAACAACTCCAGAGCCACCTGTTGCTGGATTCATACCCTGAGATGGTGTTAAGTGTAGGACAACAAACCCCATCCTACCAGTGCTCACAAAGCCAGGGAACCCGCAGCCAAGCAGCTGGTTCTCCCCACCTGCTTCCATCTCTCCTCTCTCCAGGGCACACGCCCCAGGGCCCATGCCCATTTGTCCTGAGAAGTAGCGCGACCCGCTGGGACTAAAACACAGGCACAGTCAGTCCCCGGCTCTGACACAGTCCTCTGGCACATGGGCCTCCGGTGTTAACTGCTTCCCTCACAAACGTCCTTAAATCAAACCTCTGGATGAGCGAATGCCCAGAGTTAATGAGCCACACCAGGAAACTGATCCGAGCTTTCTGAGCTTCGCTCTCGGGTTCATTGCTCACTCCCACGCTTCAGACACGGCCTTCGGTCGCCTCCGCTTTCCCGCACTCGTCGGGGCTCCGATCTTTAATGTGGAGGCGTCCTTTCAGGGTCGGCGTGGAGGCTGGTCAGATTTTCTCAGCTGACTCAGCAGGCCTTCAAAGACATAGCACAGAAACCTTTTTTCTGTCATCTCTTTGCAGCTTAGACTTGCAGATTGTTTAATTAAGAAACTTAGAGATCCTCTCGCCCAAGCCCTGCTATCTCCGCAGGAGAACACGCTGGGGAGAGGGGCAGAGACTCGGCTCTGCTTTCCCACTAATGTCCTCCTTTCATATTTGTTTCCCAGGAGGAAGTTACCCCCAAACACCACAGTGCTCCGGCTACATCTGGCTTCTTACCTGTGGAGAAACTTTGTTTTCTCATGAAGACTTGTTTTATTTTAGTTTTAAGCTATCTGTACTGGTTTTTCTTTTAACAACATAATTAAATAACAATTACTTTCTAAAAATAATTTTAAAAATAGCATCTATCCTGAGACTGAGAACAAAGGAGCACTCGTGTGTGCATCTGTGTGTGTTCAGAGCGTGGCAGGGTGTGCGGAGAGAAGAAAAAGCAAGAAGTAGCATTCAAAATGCACAGGACTGCACAGAGCTGAGAAATGCTGGGAGACAAGACAGACCTTTTTTTGTTTTTCTTTGTTAGAGCTTCTCCACTCAATCTGGCTGCCCTCCTACCCTGGATCTCGGGTGGCCTGGGCAGTGTCCTCTGCCACTCACCAGACAAGCTACATCTGAGTGTGGGGATGCAGACACTTTGTGGTTCAAAGTTTGCAGACCGGAGATCTGTTTGTTTTGTGGAGGGCCAGGGGGTTTGCACCCCGCCTATCCACCGCCCTGTCTCCACAGCAGCAGGGTCTGCCTCAGCCCCAGTGACTCAGCAGGCCTTCCCAGCCAGCCCCAGCCTAAACACTGCCCACTTGGCAAAGGGAGGGGTGTTCCCCCAATTGCTCAGTGACCTGGCTGCAACAGCCCGGGTCGCCTCCCTTGCTGCCTGGGGAACAGTGCACAGAGCACATCAGCGTGCAGGCTGCTCATCCAGGGCTGCAAACAGGATGCCCCCACCCGAATCCTTTACCACACACCCCGCCCTCCTGCAAAACACAACTTGAAATGTCAAGAGCAGCGTGCTGGCCCGGCAGTCTGTTTTCCCTGGGGCCCCGCTAATCACAAACAAGGCCATGTGCACGCAGTACACGGGGACCCCTTCATCCTCCCAGTGACGCAGCTGCAGCTGAGGAGGGTGGGGTCAGCAGCTGGGAGAGGCCTCTCAGGGTCTGGGTGGGGTGGCAGGTGGGTCCCTGGTTTGGAAAGAGGTCCCAGACCACAAACAGTCACTCCCAGGAAAGCGTGCTCTTTGCTGGCTCATTTATTCAGTCCACACACATTAGCTCGGAACATGGCTGGGTGCTAGAGAAATCAGTTCTATAAGTGAGTGAAGGCAGTAAAGGGTGTTATAAAATGCATAAACCATAGTTTCTATCTTCAGGAAGTTTACAGTCTATTTGGAGAGACAAAGAAAGGAAGAGAAAAATGATGACCAGCAATGCAAGGTGTGAACCCTTTGAAAGAGGAGTATGTAGAAGGTCCCAAATTCAAGTCTGATCTTCAAAAGCACTTTATTTGTGCCCTTCAGCAACACCACACGTGCATGGGATGTCTCCCCAGACTTTCTCCACATGGATAATTAGAAATTAGCCATCCAGAGTCACTCAGGCTTGCCCTCAGCCATGCAGTCTTCCTGACCACCCCCACCTGTCCCGAGGATGCAGAAGGGGCTTCTACTTTGCTTTTCTCATTCTACCTCTGTCTTTGCAAACATATCGTTTAGAAAACATTGGTGAGTCTTGGTTTCTCACTAAACAAGGAGCACCATGGGAGCAGAAAACTACAGCTTATGTATCTCAGTTGTCCTAACTAGCACAATATCTCATCAATGACCCTCTATTAATCTATATTAAATTAATATATGAGTAGCTGTGGGAGACACACCATCAGGTGACCCTCTGATGAGTCATGACCTTGTTGAACCACCTTGAGCACAGGTGGAACCTGTGACTTGCTTCCAACCAATAGAACGTGGCAACAGTGATGAGGTGTCGTGCTCATGATTCGGTCACGTTATCTGGCAAAGGTGATGAGATGCCATCTCTGTGATTACTCTGTAATATGCCAGCTACTCAAAATTTTCAGTCTTGAAATTCAGTATCTAAATCTTTATGGTCGGCTTTTTCTATTACTTAGAGAAGGTGTTGAAACTAACAACCGTGATTGCATATAGCCCAAATCTCCATAGTTCTATCAGTTTTTCATGTTTGAGGCTATAGCATAAGGTGCATAAATCTTCATATTCAAGTAGCATATTTTTTTAAGATTTTATTTATTTATTTTTAGAGAGGGGGAAGGGAGGGAGAAAGAAAAGGGGAGAAACATCAATGTGTGGTTGCCTCTCACGCGCCCCCCACTGGGGACCTGGCCCTCAACCCAGGCATGTGCCCTGGACTGGGAATTGAACCGGTGACCCTTTGGGTTGCAGGCCCATGCTCAATCCACTGAGTTAGTTACACCAGCCAGTGCTAATGTGGCATCTTCATTATTATGAAACATCTCTCTTTATCTCAACTCTTAATTCTTGCCTTGATAGCTGCTCTGATGTTAGTATAGCTCCTTCAGTGTTGTTTGGGTTAAGTTTAGCATGATGTCTTTTTTTATTCTTTTACTTTCAACCTTTCTGGGTTATTATTTGTTTTTAAGATTTATGTTTTGATTTATTTTAGAGAGGGGGGAAGGAAGGAAGAAAGACAGGGAAAGAAAACATCAATGTGCGAGTAAAACATGGATTGGTTGTCCGAAACATTGATCAGTTGCCTCTCACATCCCCGTAACTGGGGACCTGGCCCACGACCCAGGCATGTGCCCTGACTGAAAATCAAACTGGTGACCTTTCATTTCGCAGGCCAGTGCTCAACCCCCTGAGTCACACCAGCCAGGACTCTGGGTTACTATTTTTAAGATGTGTCCCTTGAAAGCAGGATTGAACTTTTTTTTAAAATCAATTTTCTACCTTTGTTTTTTTAAAAGGCATGTTTACTACATTTTTACTTAATGTAATTACTGATATATTTAGTTTTAAACATATCCTTTGTTTTATATTTGTTATTTGTTGCTTTTTGTCCTGTTTTTTTTCTTTTTTAAAAAAGTATGGGAAGTACTGGTGGTGTTTGCTTCCGTGATTGTTGAGAACTCTCCTCCTGCTGGGACTCTGTTCTTCGGGGGCGCTCTGTCTTGTTCCGGTTTAGGGGCCCTGTAATTCCACTAAGATGCAGTGTTTAAACTTTCATTTCTTTTCCATTAGCTTATTATTCCTTTACTTATGTATTATTAATTTAGTTCTTTTAGTACTATTTCACTTAACAATAATACATGTGTTCTTATTACCATTTACATCAGATTTGTACTTTTATCAATTTCCAGAAAAAAGGAAAGGCCTGAGTACAGTTTAAGTCAAGTAACCAAATTCATTCCTACACCCAGTCTTTTATGATAATTTTGTCATACATTTCAATCTGGTATAGATTTTAAACCCCATACATCATACATGCTATTGTTTTAAAAGTCAGTATTTAGATTTATCCAAGTATTAGCTCCACGTATCTGTTCTCTTGCTTGTCATGCTTCAGAGCTTCCCCTTCCCCTTTGCTTAGCAAAATCTAATGTTAGCCAATGAACGTACCTTCCTCTACAGAAATGCAAGGAGCTTAGAGTGCTTTAATACTGATTAGCTGCACTTGTCTTGGTGTTACCATTAACCAATTAGTTACACATTGAATTTTTTAACTTCAGAGCTAATATTTTTTATTATTTTGCATCATCAGTGCTTATTTAAGATTACATTTATGTTCATTATTTGCTCACTACTCCTTCAGTCATTTTCCTCCCCTCTAGGTTTAACTCTTTTTTTTTTTTTCAAGGTTTTATTTATATTTAGAGAGATGAGAAGGGAAGGAGAAAGACAGGGATAGAAACATCAAGGTGTGATTGCTTCTCATGTGCCCCCACCCCGCTGAGGTGGCCTGCAACCTAGGCTAGACTGGGAATCGAACCGGCAACCCTCTGATTCACGGGCCCATGCTCAATCCGCTGAGCTATGCCAGCCAGGGCTAACTCCCTTTTTTCTGAAGTACTTTTTTGTTTAGCAGTTCTGTTCAGGGTTTAGAGTTAAAATCTCTTTGATTTTATGGAGATAAAAATATCTTTATTCCTCCCCCCCCACACCAAATTAGAATTATATTTTAGCTGGTTATAAAATCCTAGGTTGTCTTCTTTCTACCAACATTTTGAAAATAGTGTTCCATTCTCCCACTGTCTTGTGGCATCGAATTCTTATCGAGAATTGTGTTCTCAGACCAACTCCTGTTTCTTTGCAGCTACTCTGTCTTTCCTCTCAGGTTGCTTTTCAGATCTCTGTGTTGGGTGATCCATAGTTTTACCAAAAAATATATCAGTGTGGTTTTATTTATACTTATAAGCTTGAGACATACTTTCTGAAGCTGAGGACTCAAAATTCTAGAACACTCTCAGCCCTAACTTTTCCAAACATTTCTTTCTTTCCCTAAACATTCCCCACACCCCTGACCCTCCCCAAACTCTCTCTCTCTATGCTCTTCTCTAATAATAAGTACATAGACACACAGTCTTCTCATTCCACCTTCCATAATTCTAACCTTCGCTTTCATATTTTTCATCTCATTATCTCTCTTTGATGAGCCCTGGAAAATATCCTCATTTCTATCTGTTTACCAATTCACTGTTCAGTAGAGCCTATTCTGCTGCTTAACTCACCTATAATAATATAATTAGGTTCAGTTGTATATAATAGTAAATCCAATAAAAAGTGGCTTACTGACATATGCCTATTGTTTCTCCCATATAAAAGATACATATGCATTCTAGGGCTGTTGTGGCAGTTTTCTGAAGTTGCAGTAATCTTTCACATTTGACGTCCATTCTTATGGCCACAGCGTGGTTCCCGGAAATGTAGCCAACAAATTCTGCTTATATTTCATTGGCTGAAAAAATCACAAGTTCACACTTACATAGGAGGCTGGGAATGTTTTTGTTCTGCTTTCATTGGCTTGGTTTTTATGGGTAGGCATATTCACCAGGATTCCACTAAGAGAGAAAGAATGGAAGTCGAGGGAGAGGTTACAAATTTCTGTCACACCATTAATTCAATATTTATGTCAACAATAGTTTTCCTCCTAGAAATCACATTGCACTCTGTGTCAACATCAGCCTGATTTATTTTTTGAGAGTTTCTTTTTTATATTAAAACACAATGACTAGAAATCAAGTGTTCCTTCTAAGATGATATATTGCCTGTGTTGAGTTTTTAAGATTCATATCCTAAACATGAAAAAACCTGTAAAAGTAATTTTTTGTTTGCTCACAATAGGACTAGTCTGACAGAGCCTTAAATCATCATCATTGCCCTCAGTCTCCAAAGAGCCCCATCCAGTCGGACCAGCCCTCTGCCGGGCTGCGGGTCCAACTCCTACGAGCTTTGGAAGCTCAGTGCTGCCACGTTCTCTGCTGCTCTTCTTCTTCTCTAGGTTTTGGGCCAGCGTCTGATTATCAGGTTGGATTGGGTTTTTATTTTGGCTATAAAACTCACACTATTCTTTAATATAAGTAAATGCTAACAGTGCATGTGGGTTTTTTTTTTTCTGTTATGTATAAGGCAACCTTGACCTTTCACCCAGAGAATTCGGCCTGAGTTTTTTGCTTTGATGGTGATATGAGTCTACTGTTCAAATTCAGAAGGACAATTACTCTCTAGAAACTAAATTCTTGATTAACACAACATTTATTTATTTTTCTCCTTTGTTTATTTTATAAAACATGAAGACCCTTGTTTCCTTATAAATTGTCCTCAGTTTCCTTCCTTTGGCCTCAAGTATTAGCCTTTGACAAGCCCGGTTAGAGAAGATTCTCTAAATGGCTTGTGAAGGCATATTTCTGATTTTTGAAGACACTGGTATTTTTCTATATTTTTTTCCTGTGGTTTCTTATCAAGTGGCAGAGTATCACTTCCATGTTACAAGCAGCTGGAAAACTTCTTGGCAAGATTCAATTTTATGAGAAATGTTCCAATCAACTTACAGACACTGATTAATTTATAATGGAAATGATGAGCTCATCACTAGATTTTGCTGTATGAAAAAAGGACCCTGAAAAATACTACCTTGAAAAGCCCATAAGCCATTTTGGTTTTATAACCATTAATCCCATCTTTTCGGTTTCTCACTTGCCAGAGCATAGCCTATAAAAAGTTACGTTTAGAGCCAAGAGGGAAGAAACTCTTTGACAAAATGCCCCATTCAGGGGATAAAAGAATCTTAAACATTGAAAAGAAAAGATTATCAGATTTCAGAGGAGAGAGGAGAGAATCTTGGAGAGTGAAGTGATTTCCCTGGGACTGAATGACAGCCCCTGGCAGAGCTACCTGCAGGGTCTAGAAGCCAGGTGGCCTGGGCCCAAGCCGGCCTTCTCTCCATCTCACCATGTTTTTAATCTCATCACTTGTGACAGGTGTTTTAGACTGTATATGAAGGATCTGTCTAATCTGTGCTACATTTTTTCTTGAGTAAGGAGTGATTCAGAGTGTTGACAAATAGCTCTGGGAAGGCAGTGGCACTGTCTGTCAATTACTTGTGACTTACACTTGTGAATTACCAACTTGGCCTCATGTATTTATCTATGTATGCAATCAGTAATAAATAATACTCCACAAACTCAGAACACAAATGCAGTTGCAGTTCTTTGAATTGCTTATGTAGTACCATAAAAACATGGGCTTGGGGTTTTTGTGTTTTTGATTTTTGCAGGAAGACATTTAGATCTTTCTCCTGAGGCTTTACTTGGATTTCCTAAAGAACTGTAAGGACTTGTAGCTTTCCAGTGAGGTAGTAAGCAAGTGTCTACACTCACATAAAGCCAGAGTTAGAATCTCAGCAGCCCACAGCTTCCAATGATTCTCAATATTATATGAACTGGGGTTGAAAATTGGTTGGATAATCACACAGCAAGGATCCCCCACCAATTCAGATTCCTGAACTGACCATTGTTGTCTTTACACAAAGATCCCACTTATTCAATTCCAAACCCATCTTGGGATATTCTGGGCATGTGTTTGCAAGGTTGCAGCTTTTTGTGTTCAAATTCACCCCACCTCCAAATGAGCAGGAGAAATTCAGAGATGCTGGGTAACTTATTTATGCATGTCATAAACATTTATTATGTGTCTGCTGGGTGTGTAGTGTCCACCTTGTTGCAGGTACTATGTTTGGCTCTGAAGGTACAATGGTCAACAACCCAGACAAGGTCTCTGCCCTTGAGGTGTTTATAGTTAAGTCTTTAGAACTCGATCCCGTTTATCATCCCACGGACCTGAAATGATGACCCCTTTCCCACAGAGGACCTCAGCCACCGGGAAGGAGTCTGGAGTCCATGGAGAAAGATGGTAAATGAAAAACACTGCGTAGGCAGAAGAGTTGAAGGACTATTAAGGAAAGAGATACTCTGAAATTAAGTGTTCTGTTTCTTGCCATGTGGAGTGTGACTGAATCCCCTTCACAGCCCTAAACCTTCAGTAAATTACTCCCCCGGGTAACCTGTGGAAATGGTTGTGAGGAGGAGCAATAGAAAACAGACTATTTTTCACACCTGTGTCAGCGCCAAGCAGACCAGGTACAGCTGTCACAGAAAAGATGATTGTCTAGATCAGATTTTCCCAACTTTAGTGCTGTTGACATTTTAGACTGGGCAATTCTTGGTGGGGGGGCCTGTCCTATGTGTTGTTAGATGTTGAGCAGCGGCCCTGGCCTCCAAGCACTGGATTCTAGTATCTCCCCTCCCCCAAGCTGTGACAACTAAAAAGTTCTCCCAACATTGCCACAAGTTCCTGGAAGAGAGGGTGCCACCCCAGTTGAAGACTGCTAGTCTAAAGTGTATGTAGAAAGAGCATCCCAAAAGGAAAGATCTTTCTCTAGGACAAACCAACCATGGCCCAGTCAATGGAAGGAAGGGCATAAAATTGCAAACTGCACCTCACTTGGGAGAAAAAAATATTTTCTTGATCCTGCTTGTGTAGAGAGTCAAATTCTTTAGAAGCCACAAAAGTTAGCAAAGGTTTTCACCAACAGATCTGTAAAGCACTATTTCTTATGCCACAGTGGAAAGAGAAATGGGCCTATTACTTTATTTATTTCTATCCGACATCCTAGCATTCTCCAAGAGGCCAACACAATAAAAATAATAAAGATAAGTCATAGATAGATAGATAGAGTGAATCATGGGCTTAATTAATTGCACTACTATTATTGAAGTTAGGGAAGGGTGGTAGCAAATTAACCAAGTGGAAACTATATCAGACTGAGTTTTTGTACTTGCTCACACTAACTATAATGTTGATCAAATAATTTCATTTCTAGTGACTCTGTTTTCTCACCTAAAAAATAAAGAATTTGGACTAGATGAACACAGAAATCTCTTGTTTGCTGAGGGCTCAGCAGCATCTAATCTGGGTGGAGAGAAAAGAAAACATTTGTCTGGATATTGAAAAAAAGATATCCCTGAGAAAAAGCTGTTTCCAAATGTTGGCCTCAGACTGGATTGTTGAGAAACTTCTGCCAGAAACAGAAATCCACAAGTGCAGAGGGGCAGGAAGGTGACGATGTATGCATTCTTGAAAGTTACTGCCTCGACATAGCAATTCCTCTGTGTGGACAACCACGTGAATTCTGTGATAATCATTTGTGAAAGAAAGAAAAATGTGTTGTGTTTTGGGATAGAGTAAAAAGGTTTTGAGCTCGGTATCATAAAAATCACTATTAGAGTGGGAAAATATATGAATCCCAAAGCAACTGTTAAAACAAATAAGGATCCTTCCACAAATTCATTTTGATGGTTATACCTTGTGTTCCATCTCTTGCCAAACTGTCAGCAGCAAGACACGCAGACAAACATAAGTGTTAAACTATTTAACCCCACCTACGAGTGAAATTAGGCAACGGGCTCGGACGGCAGAGCAGCTCCAGGGGAACGGCTGCAGAACCCTCCTCTATGACGTCATGGTTCCCGTCTCATCGGAGAATAATCTCCAGCTCCTCTGCAACGCCCCTTGTTTCTACGACTGTGGATGGGTTTTACACACAAGAATCACACAAGCGTGGTTCCCTTCCCCTAAGTCATCACTGCATCACTCACGGGGCCCCTCCCTGCCCCTGGCGTCAGTTAGCCTCCCGCTTCTCATTTGCACAGGTACAAGATGGCAGAAGAGGCTCCAGATAAACTACAGAAAGGAAGCCAGCTGACGTGCTAAATGAAAAGAACACCATTAGAATAAATCTACAAATAAACTATAAAATTGGAAGAGGGCAGATGACCTAATGAGATCCCCAGGCAGAAACGAATCTCCCATTAAAAGGAAAGTATTTAGGGGGTCCTAAGCTATCTGGGAAGTAATTCTGTGTCGGGTACTGTCTTCATTCTGCAGAGAGCAGGGAATGGAAGGGGTCAAGAGCTGATGGGCTCCGAGTCTGGGCACTCTGGCTCCTAGGTAGCTGCCCCTCGGCCAGGGCTTCTGTCCGTTTGCCTGTGCAACTGCCCCTCCTGTGCCCCCTGTGGGCACAGACCCATGGATATTCCCATATTCCTGTTGCCAAGGCTCATAGGAGGGGAGAGGGCATTGGTCTAACCGGCTGTCTTCTGAATGTAAGAGAACATGTGTTCTGTGGTTAGAAAAAGAGGAAAAGGGATCAAGAAAGACACAAAAGAGAAGAGCGGGTAAAAAATAGTGACAAGCATGTTACAGAATTTACAGTCTAAAACATGCTTTCAAATGCATGTTTTCATCTGCCATAATAGCTTTGTATTTTTGCTCTGCACTGTTTTTTAAAGATTTTATTTATTTATTCATTGATTTTTTAGAGAGGGAAGGGAGGGAGAAAGAGAGAGAGAGAAACATCAATGTTTCTGGGGTTGCTGGGAACCGTGGCCTGCAACCCAGGCATGTGCCCTGACTGGGAATCGAACCTGCGATGCTTTGGTTCACAGCCCGCGCTCAATCCACTGAGCTATGCCAGCCAGGGATATGCACTGTTTTTTACAGAGGAAATAATCATCTCAAGGAGAGCAAGTACTTTATTCAAGACTGAGTAGAAAATCAAACACGAAATCTGGACTCCAGATCCTTGCTGTTTTTTTCTGGGTTCCTGGAATACAGGGACATCTAAATTTTGTTTGGGGATCAACACTTTTTATGGGGTGTTCAATTGCCAGTTTTCTTAAATGCACAGGCACCCATTTTTCTGGATTTTATAAGTTCTCTCTTTCTTAATCAATTTTGACTCTGCCGCTGGAGAACTGAACCGTCGTTAGTCCTGCTCTTCTCATCTCAGCCTCGCTAGCAGAGCCCCGATGGAGAGATGTGGGGAGGTACGCGGCCCGATGAAGACTTGGGAAAGGAGAGACCCCTATGTCAATGGAGTGTTGTGTAAACATAAGTCTCACTTCCAAATAGTTGGGTTTGATGAGATTCTAATTCCCGAAGATGAGTATCTCCCACTTGTGTATTAGCCATGCCCTGAAATAGCCTACTCTCTTCCTATCTCATGTCATAATTTCACAATAACTATGTGGTTGCTCTACAGCCTATCCACCCCACCATCGGCCCAACTGTATACCTTGGACACGAATCTCCCTGTGACCGGGTTCCCTGAGTCTATCACCTGATGCCCTGACAGCCATCTGCCTCCTCGGTCCTGCCGGTTGCCAGTTATCGGCTTATTTGCCAATAATTTTGCCAAATGATACAAGTAGTTGCTCCTATTTAGTGGGCACATAAGTGCCTAGTACTGTGTTAAGCATTTTACCTGTATTACTTGTGTAACCTTCTTACACATCCCTGTGAGAGGCAGGTACCAATAATTCTACCTAAACATGGACCAGCAGAATATGTCAAGTACGTGTGAAAGCAAAAAGATATATGTTCAAAACAACTTGGCATGGATATTTCATATAGTGGAAAATAGAGGTCTATGTGTTTAAATTCTTGTACTACATCTATAAAAACCATAAATTCTTAAGCTGTCAATAGAATGAGTACTCAATAATCACTTGCCCCTTCCCCATCCAGGAAAATGAGATTAGAACTAACAGGTTACAGGAAAATTTCCTTTGGGCCATATTGTTTCACTTTGGTAAAGTGGTGGGTGAGGGAGGGACAAGTTGTTTTTTTTGTGTGTTTTCCTCTGCTTAAATAAACACACAAGTCTAAAAGCTATCAACAGTGATATTTGAGACAATGAGGGCCTGCACAGTGAAACGCATTGGGAGTTCATTACACTATTGGAAAAGGATGCGGTCCATTTACTGTTTAACCACATTAATCATTATGATGAAATATGCTGTGAACTAATTCATGAACTTCATACTTAGACAATTGTAGTGTTGCCTGGGATAATGACTTTAGCAGTGACAGGTAAACTCCTTCCGAGTTGGCTAAAATGAGTAAGTGCTGACTTCCCCCCGTGGGGACCAGAGATTCTTGACACACCCAAACTTCTATAGACACCCACGAGTAATGTGAAAATTAGACCCATCCATTATTATTTTTATGTTAAAGACTTCATTTTTATCTTCTGCAAGGGTTTGACATCCTTGCTCTTGACAATTATAAATAAGGCAGGGACAGAACCCTGCTTATCCCTGGGAATCTAAAGTCACAGGAATTTCACTGCCCAACCTTACAATATTGCCAATCAAATGTCGGTTCTGAAGATTGTTCATTTTATAGTCTGCTCAGAGTAGAAGACAGTCGATCTGTTTATCAATGGATCAATGGCTTCATTAGATTGGCACTACATTTACTGTTTTTTTTTTCTTATCACTGTACCTTGTTACTCAACGCAATACCTGGTACTTCATCAGAGCTCAGTGAATAATGACTATCTCAGGCCTTCAGATTTACAACTAATTGCCCGTGTGATTTTTGGGCCAGTCATTTAATACAATAAGGAATTTGGACTTAAAGGGCCCTTCCTATCTCTTCCAACTCTGATATATACTAGTCTTTGACTGAATTCCCTGGGTGTTCACCCGTTCACTATAATGACTACAGGGAAAAACAGTGCTCCTTCCAAAAACACTTAAAATGAAATAATCCCCATTTCCCTCATTCCACCAATCTGAGACTATTCCTCACTCAATCCATCATCTGCCAAGGGAACGCCCATCGTTCCTGCTTTATAAAAAGATTCTCAAAATCCGTCCCACCATGGCCCTAGCACAGATTCTTGTCCAGAGTAGGAAACTTGTGTGAATCTGACTTGGTACTGTTCCCATTTTGATTTTCAGAATTTAGTTCTCTTTTAAACCTGTGTTAGTGCCACTTAATTAAAACAATTCCACCCTGGCGGGTGTAGCTCAGTGGATTGAGTGCAGGCTGCGAACCAGGCATCGCAGGTTCAATTCCCCATCAGGGCACATGTCTGGGTTGCAGGCCATGTCCCCCAGCAACCGCACATTGATGTTTCTCTCTCTCTCTTTCTCCCTCCCTTCCCTCTCTAAACATAAATGGATAAAATCTTTGAAAAAAAAAATTCCTCCTACACATTTTGTTTATAACATACTCCTCTCTCCACCACCAGGAGGCAGTGTTGAAGTAGCTCAGAGAACCATCAGCCCAGAGCACTGTAGTGGAACTTGCCTCTTCAAGCTTGGAGATTTCCCCTAGACTCTAAGAAATGAGAAAAATATCCCAACACCTTTCTCACAAAGAAATGATTGAGAGTCCTAAAAGATGCATACACCCCTTGGAATTCATTTTTTAACAATGCTACAGTTTATGACGCCATCATTTAGGCACATCTCTGAAGTTCAATTTGCCACTTACCATTCAAAACAATTCATCATCGTGCCCCTAATTACTTCTCTATGATCAGCTATTGAATGACTCTTGAGTGTTCCAAAGGTCATAGTCAGTAACTGAAGGATAGTCCTCCAGTCCTTTAGAAAAAAAAATGCTTTTATTTTTAAGTAGAAAATAATTCCTTAAGGTCACGAGTTGGGGAAAAAAGGGAGTACCTAACATATTTTTTTAGTACTAGGTATAGTGTACAGATATATTGAAATCTTACAACATATTGGAAGTACATATTGCTGTTTCTATTTACAAGAGAGAAAACTGAAGCCAACGCTTATTTAAGGGCAGGTAGGTGAGTGCCCAGGATGTACACTGGAGCTTGTATGATTCAACAGTCTACTATACCAATTGGACAAATAAAAACAGCATAAATAAATAAACTCTAAAGCATACCAAAATTTGGGGCAACAGTTTCTCGATCGGGTGCTCTAATCTCAATCACAGCCTGGACATTTGCCACTCAGAAACACGAAGTCACCCCAGCCTCTGTAAGAGCCCCACTACATGCTCACAATATCGTGTTTTTCATTTCTGCTCTTTATTTATTATTATTATTGGCTTATTTGATATTAGTCTATCTAAGCCTCCTTTTTCTGCTTTAGAGGGCCACCCCAATTGCAACCCTAAATTGCCCTTTTCTGAAAGGCAAAAAAAAACATCTAAGCTCTTATCTTACCCATTTCCAAAGCCTAAGCCCCAGGAAGAGAATTTGAAAAGTGATTAGAGCCACAGTCTTCACAGCAGGCCTCACACCCTGTCCTGAGCCCCACAGAGTTAACAGGGCTATGTCCAGGCTTGTGAGTTTTGGGTTTGTTGGGGTTTTTTTTGTCTGTTCTATTTTAGTCTTTTACGAACAATCACAAATGCCCACGTCTTCATAATAACAAGTGTAATGGCTGAATCTTCTGTATACTCACGGAATGCTTTTTCTCCTAGAACTATAGGAAATACAAATAAGGGTACACAAAAAGAAAAAAAAAGCTTATGTCTTATTTATATGCAGAATCTAAAAGTCAAATACACCGAAGCAGAGAGTAGAACAGTGGTGACCAGGGGTGGGGAGGTGCTGGCCAAAGAGGACAAAGTGCCCTGTCTGATGTGGCTCAGTGGACTGGGTGCCGGCCTGTGAGCTGAAAGGTCACTGGTTCCATTTCCAGTCAGGGCACGTGCCTGGGCTGGGGGCCAGGTCTCAGTTGGGAGTGTGCGAGAGGCGACTGATCAATGTGTGTCTCACACATCAAGGTTCCTCTCCTCTTTCTCTCTTCCTTCACCTCTCTAAAAATAAATAAATATTTTTTTCAAAAAAGAGTACCAAGTTCTGTTTATATAGGATGAATGTCTCTAGACATAAGGTACAAAAAAATGACTAGAGTTAACAACACTGTATTGAATTCTGGAAATTTGCTAAATGAGTAGATATCAGGTGCTCTTATCACAAAAGAGAAAAGGTAACTGTGGAAGGAGACATGTTAATTATCGCTGGTAATCATTTCATTATGTTGATGTCAATCAAATCACCACAAGATACCTTAAGTATACACAATTTTTATTAAAATTTCAAAAAATATGTGGACAAAAAAGGGGTCACATACTAAACCTGACAAGCTCAGAGAAGGCCTGAATGGTGGACTTACACACCCAGAGACCTAAAGTAACCACATGGAATGGTCTGAAATTAAAAACATTCTAACTAAAAGAAGTTAGTGATGGGTAGTCGTGGCCTGCGCCAGTACTTTTCCCCAACAAAGGTCAATCTTTACATTCCCTCAGCCTGTCCTCTTTGGCATTTACAAAACATAACTGATAACATACTTTTGGAATACTGAAGTAATTTCCTTTTTTACCAGACCCCTCAAAGCACAACCACCCAGAGACCACAAACCCCTTCATTGTTATTATATCATGTCAGTTGTTAACTGTAGAAGAGGTTTGGGTCCACCCACTTTTTATCTAACCAGGGATTTCCTCGCTTGGCTTTCTCTGGTCTGCCCAATCTCTCACCAAGGAATTGTGTGTAACCTCCTCATGTCTCCCCTTTGGTCCTGATGTGTAAACTTAGTGTGAAACTGTTATTTTCTAGAGCATTTTTTGTCTTCAGTTTGGCTCAAATAAACTCGTAAAAATTCTCTACAGGTTTGGACATTTCTTACGTGAAATAAAAATCCACAACATGACTATGCAGGTAAGGGATCTTTGAACAGAGACAGGACTGACAAGACCGTCCCTGCCACATTGCTTGCCACAAGTGAGACAAATGAAAGGAGTCAGAGAGTTAATTGTCAAGATATCCAATATGCAAATATAAGAACGCTTCACCTTAACCATAGCATTAAGTGGTGGTATTCTTAGGAAGCATAGATGCTTAACGAGACTTGTAGAATAACAAACAAATGTAGCCATTAATCTAATTGTCCCTATAATTTGCATTTGGTAAGATGCCTGGTGAAAACTTACCAGTACTTACTAAAATAAAGAGCTCTGGAACTTTGGAAAGATTTGGGGAGCCTGTAAACGGACCCTCGAGTAAACAGTGGAGTAGATCTTGAGTGTTTGAACACCTCCTCCAAGAAAAGTGAAAAAGCAGCCAGAAGACCATTATCACGATGTGCTCTGGAGGAAGCAAACAAGGATGTAAAGCCCCCTATCTACAGAGGGAGGGACGGGGGAAAGAGGAATAAAATGAATGGCAAAGGAGTAGCCTCAGCCCTGCAGTAAAACTCTTCACACTCAGCAGGTGGGCGATCATTTGTAATCATCTCCCCCACTGATTTAGACAGTTTCCGGGCGCAATTTAAGGAAGAATTCTTAGGACTCGAGAAGGAAATTGGAGAAAAGAGAGCAAAAGCTAATAGCTCCTTGCAGAACACACACAGGCAACATTTAACGTAATGGCGGCTGAATGGTGCACCTTGATTTCAGAAAGCTCGATGTGTGGGGCGGAGCTTTAAGATGAAGGAAATTTGTACACTCCTCTTTCAGGCTCCACCCCACAACCTCTCTCCACCTTCCTCAGCTCTTATGGAAAGCAGCCCCCCCCCCAAAAAAAAATTACAGTCAACTGTCAAATCACGGCAGACTGAAACTGAGGACTAGATGAAAACCCTCAACAACGTCTTTGGGGAAATCCTAGAGCCGAATAGGCCACCTACTGTGTGGCTCCAATGTAAAAGTTAGGGAAGACCTGCATCGTGATAAAATGTTTCTGTGGGGGCTAAAATAAATAAATAAGTACACGTTTTCCCTCGCCTAAGTTCTTGCTGGGCTGATATCAAATTCACAGAGACAGCTTAACAGAAAATCAAAGTTTTTCATACATGTGCAAAGGGAGTTCACGTTAAGCATGAAAACTGAAGCCAGTGAGGCAACATTGGGTATAAAAGCCATTTTGGACAAAGGGGAAAGAGGGTGGGGGAAATGTGGTCTTAGATTGTAGAAGAAAGAATGGACGATTTACAGGCAGTTAAGTAAGAGCAGAACATACTCGGCAGGAAAATCCTTGCTGGGGGACTCAGAACCAATGGGACACGGTGGCCGGGGGCGGGGTGGGGGGAGAGGGGGGCGGGGAGTATCCAGCTGACCCGCCCCTGTCTGAAGCCCTCTGTTTACCATACTTAATTCAAATTAGGCTAAGGCGGACATCCTCAGATCTCCTTCCTGAAGCAGGTTTCTCTCTCTGAATCACTTGGGCAGGAAAAGGGGGGAGGGTCAAAGGTTCTTTCTGAGTCTTTTGTTTCTTAAACAGCTTAAAATCAGTCTCCCAAAAAGGCAGCTTCACGGGGCGAACCTTTGGTTCCCTTCAGTTTCTACATGACGGACATCCTTGGATACCTACAATCCTCCCGCATTTGAAAGGCTGTTTGCTGAGAACCTTCTCTTTTTGCACGCTGTGAACAGTCCAGCAACGGGTCACAGTATAATTGGCCATTTGTGTTTTCCAGCAAAGGGGCCAGTGGTGAATGTGGCTTCTAAGCCAAGAGCAGGGCCCCACCCTGAGCAAATTTGACCTCAAAAGCAGGCCTTCAAAAAAATCTACTTCTCACTTGCCAAATACTCTAACGTAAACACTATTCCTTTTTGGAAAGCAAAGATCGGAGTTAGATCAGAGCACTATTACTTCTTTTAGTCTCCAGTTCTGCTCTGTCAACGGACAGGAAAACTGAGGCCCAGATGAAAATGTACTGACTGACCAGCCAATCAGAAATGAAGGCATCACAAGCATTACACAGTAACAAAGGATGTAATCGGAAGTCCTTGGACATACACTTTTAAATAAAAATACATTTATTAATGTCTATAAAACTTAATATAAACCTCCATTCACACTTCATAAATAAACAGCCATATGTATTTGGATACCTGGAAAAGATGCCAAAGAAAAAACGTAAACATCTATTTTTTTCAAAGTTCTTTTTCACTGATAACTGTATGACCTAAATTATATATTTCATTAAAAAAGAGACTTTTTAAAGTTTTTTTAAAAAATATTTGGAAAAGAACAAGCTTTTATTGAGACCAAATTATTTCTTGTTCTCCCATTTTTAACTTTACATATTTAGTAAACACACAGCACTTACTATTTTTCAAGCACTATTCTGAGCACTCTGCAAATATGAATTTGTTTAATCGCCCAACACCCCCCGTGAAGTACGTCCTATTATTATCCCTGTTTGACAGACGAAGACACTGAGCACAGAAAGGAGAAGTAATTGGCTCAAGGTCACACAGCCACTCCTGGTCAGTCTGGGATTTTCTCCAGGCTTTGTCGGTGAAGTCTGCGCTCTTGACTCTGCTTCGTCCCTGGTTGAAAACTCATTTAATCTCATAAAAACCTCCAAAGATGGGGAAGCAAAAGGCACAGAGAATTGACAGAACTTGTCTATTTCATTCATGCCAAATTTGAACGAAAGTATGGCAAATTAGAACAGTAGCACTAACAAAGACATTTTTACATGGAAATTATTTTTTTTCTTCTTATATCGACCCAGCTGTCTTCAATACGCCTGCTTTCTCCAGCTGGCATTTCCCACAGTGCGTGCGGAATAACATCGTTCCCCGCGTGCATCATCCCGGCTCCTCCGCAACCTCCACGCAGTCAGAGCAGCTGAATCACTCGGTGCCCCATTCCCAGTTAAGATTTTACAAGCACGTTCAAAATGTAAACTCTCATCGTAACTACCAGTTCACTGTAAAATGATGCAAAAAAATAGATTGGTAATAAAACATTTCATTAGGCACATCCACAACAAATCTGCTCTATTATAAATTAGGCTTTACACAAAGACTTTTCTAAAAGAACACTCACGTATAAAGTTTACTGTTATTTTATTTTAAGCTAATAAGTAAGAAAAAGACAATGTTAGCCAAGAGATATATTTTAACTTATTTAAAACACTGTTACAGTTTTATACAGAACGGTCTCACTGCCCCCCAAAATCTTCTGGGCTTCTCTGTTCACCCCATCCTCCTCCCTAACCCATGGCAACTGCTGATCTTTTTATTGTTATCTCCACAGACTCATGTTTTTCAGGATGTCCTGTAGTTGGAATCATATAGCATGTAGCGTTTCCACACGGGCTTCTTTCAGTTGGTAATGTGCATTTAAGGTTCATCCATTTGTTTTCATCTCCTGAGTGCTCACTTCTTTTTATTGCTGAGCAGTATTCCACCGTCTGGGTGTACCAGTTTATGCGTTCACCCACTGCAGGACATCTTGGTTGCTTCAGATTTGAGCAACTATGAACAAAGCTGCTATGCACATCCACGTGCTGGTTTTGTGTAGATACGAGTTTTTAATTCCTTCAGGTAAAATACCAAGGAGCATGACTGCTAAGTGACATGCTTAGAGCATTTAGTTTATGAAGAAACGGCCACACTGTCTTCCAAAGTAGCTGTACCACTTTGCACTGAGTAAGGCACGAATGACAGCATTTGTAGCTCTACATCTTCATTAGTATTTGGTGTCCTCGGCGTGCTGAGTTTTGGCCCTTCTAACAAATGTCTTGTAGTATCTCACTGCCATTTTAATTTGAATCTCCCTGATGACATATGAAGAGTGCAAGATCAGTGTTTAGGTTCCTTTTTTTCTTTTTTAATATGGATGTTCACTTGTTCCAGCACCAGTTGTTAAAAAGAATATTTTTGCTTCATCAGATTGCTCCTTTGTTAAAGATAAGTTGGTTATATTTATCTGACTCTATTTCTGGGTTCTCTATTCTATCCCACGGATCCATTTCTCTATGTTTTCTCCAATAGCAATACTCAATACTGTCTTGATTGCTATAGTTTTATTTCAAGTCTTGGGTCAGGTAGTCCTTTAACTCTGTTCCCTTTCAATATTGTGTTGGCAATTTTGGGTCTTTTGCTTTTCCATATAAACTGTAGATTCCGTTTGTTGACATCCATAAAATGAATAGTTGGGAATACTATACAGCTGTGAGAATGAATGTACTACAACCACATTTAAATAACAAATAAGATGTTAACTTGAGAAAAAGCCAATCACGAGGATTGTGCATTGTATTTTTTATGTAGGCAATGTTCATGAGCAAAATAGATCTAATGGTAGACAACAGGATATGATTTGCCTCAGCAAGGTTGGTGCCTACGTGGGGCATGGGCTTGTCTTCTGGACCTGAGAATGGCTTTTGTGGAGTGCTCGTGTTTAAGCATTTATTGAGCTTCAGACCTATGCTTTGTGAATTGTTCTGTATGCATATTACACTTTAATAAAGAGTTTGATTTTTAAAAAAATTTATTGTTTATTGATGAATTTTCAAGAGAGAAGAAGGGAGAATCATTGAAGGTTGCCTCTTGCACTTACCCCAGCTGGGGATCGATCCTACCATCTGTGCATGTACCTTCACCAGGAATCGAACCAGCAACCTTCTGGTTCACCGAATGACGCTCCAACAAACTAAGCCATGTGACCAAGGGAAAAAGCTTGATTCTTTTGTATCCTTTTTTAACCCAACTTCTTCTACTGCCAGGAAACACCCAATACATCTATGAAATAGAGTTTTTTCTTTCAGTTTCTTTTTAAAGTTTCTTTTTTCAAATTTAAAATACTCAGAGATTAATTCTCTGCACCCCACTGATGTAGGTATGAGTTTGGCTCTGCCATCACTAGTTAGCAATTTTACAATTATTCCCCAAGGTCTGTTTCTCTTATCTCCTTCCAACTTCCTCTGCAAAAAAAAAAAAAAAAAACCAAAAACTCAGCTAATGACGTTGGGCCCTAGACTATTGCACAACTCTTTTATTGTCAGTTCTGGAATGAAGACTTTATGCATCACTAGCTGTGTGCACATATAGTGAGGTAAAATTAATATCCTCTGTGTTGTTTAGTCTATATTTCATTGGCGAGCTGCCTAGAATGACTGAGGAAACTGCCTGAAAAGTTAAGAAGTTTTCCCATCCTCCTCAAAAGAGAGAGAGGAAAAAAAGGCAAACTCTGGAATTACTTTTACCAGAGGGAAAATTAATAAATGATTTTTAAAATAAACTGAAAAGAGAAAAAGGAACTCTCATACTAGCGATTTCCTTATTGCACAAAAGGAAAAGTACCTCATTCAGACATTGTAGTCAGGCCAAATTGTCACCATGCTCTGGTGATTTACAAATTGAGACACGCTGTTCCCGGGCAATCCCTGTATCTCTTCAAATCCTAATGCAAAGTTAGTTGTATACCTTGGGTTATGTGCTGCAGAATCTCAAGTAATATTGATGACACTGATAACACCATTTAAAACAACTCTCTGGAAATTCATGAATATGTCTCCCGCTTAAGCTGAGTTTTAGAAGACTTGGATACCGCTATCTACTGCAGAATAGGTCATTGTAAACTATGTGTGAGCATAATGAGTGTGTGTGCATCCATGTGTGTTCACACTCAGCCATTAAATGTCAAAGAGACAATGTTAAAATGTATGTTTCCCCCCAAAAGTCATTTTAGATCCTTCCAGTGACAGAGTAGCAATGAGTCTCTTTTCTGCCGATGTCCTGTACAGTTTTCACTTGCCTAAATTATCTTCTTTTGGAAAGTGATTTTTTTTTATCCTGTATACAGTATAGCTTTTAGGAGTGTGATGTTTGGAAAGACATTAAGGTGTGTTTTATAGCCTGATTATTGGCTGTAGTTTCATCGTTTGAGATTCCTGCAATCCTCCTGGATCCAACAGGTCCTAAGAGACACCTCTAAAGTGATCATTCATGCAACAAGCTTCAGATCTTAGTGTGAGCTGTCCCAATGACAGGCGCAGTTCAGGAAGTGTACAGCTTACAGGAAGAAGTTAGCATGAGGACCACAAGTGTAGCAAATACAGAAATGCTTGTTTATTCATACTGAATGTTCAGGGTTGTAAACACCAATATTGGCATGAGACATTTCACACGATCGAACCTAAACATCTTAGACATTGCACACCTCAAATTCCCTGCCTACCGAGGCGAGGTGGATGGACCACATCGAACGTACGGAACGATGGCAACAAGCTGTCACCTGTCCCGTCTCTAGCTAGACCTCCTGACTTTCCAGTCTGACTTACTGTGTTTATCTGATGGTTTACTTAATAGTTTCCCAATACTGGACACACTTTGTTTTCTGCTGGTTTATTTCCGCTGGCTCTCCAGATGGTTTTTTATCTCATGTCCAGAAGGATCTCTATGTTTCTCTCCTTTCTTCAGAGACCACCCTATCGGTGGAGGGCGGATTCTTGTCTCCATCTCTAAATACATCTCTGGCCCACAGCCCTTGGCTTTTGTAGCCTAGTCCTCCTCTGTAGCCTTAGGTCTTACTGAGAAGCAATGCTGTCCAATGTTTGCTCTGATGCTAGGCTGTGTGCATTCAAATCCTGATCTTCTTACTAAGATTGCCACTTCACGCAAGTTTCTTAACTACTGTCTGCCTCATTTTCCTTATCTGTAAGAGAGACAAAGAATATCACATATTTTGTTTTATATTGTTGTTTAGTGGATTCAATGAAGCAATACATACAAAATGCTTAGGATGGTGTTGGGTATGTAGCAAGTAGCCAATGAATATTGTCCTTAATCATCTGATTCCCTTATTCAATAATCCAGGGCACTCAGTCTTGAACTCCGTGGATATAATGAAATCTTGGACTTAATATAGACCATATGTTTGTGCAAGTAAAAATCACATCAGGAAAATTGTAAGGGTGAGATGATATGCAGAGAAAGTTCAGGAAGCACTGGAGTGGCCACTGTCCGACAGAAGGTAACCAGGGGGAGGGAAGAGTGGTCCTGCCTGCTTTCTGTCCCCTTTAACATCAGCACCTCATATGAAAATCAACCAATACTTAGGGGTCTCCCTCGGGAATGGGTGGTGCAGTGGGAAAAGGAAGGGCGATAGACTCAGCAGGGCCAGGATCTCAATTAAGTGACTTGCTTACTTTGTGACAGTTAGATAAAATGAAATAAAAATAATAAAATTCATTTTATTGGGTTATTCTGAGAATTATCAGTAATAACCCAAAGAAATATTCATGTCCTGCATACCCACACTCCATTCCACATTCGTTCACTGCCAGACTAATTTGATTGACTGGTTGATTGATTTTTTTTTAAAGATTTTATTTATTTATTTTTAGAGAGGGAAGGGAGGGATGGAGAGAGAGAGAGAAACATCAATGTGCGGTTGCTGGGGGCTACGGCCTGCAACCTAGGCATGTGCCCTGACTGGGAATCGAACCTGCGATGCCTGGTTCGCAGCCCGCGCTCAATCCACTGAGCTACACCAGCCAGGGCTTGACTGATTTTTACTAGACTCTAATTTTAAAGGTTCAGTTTGATCAGTCTCTCCCCCTTACCACCTGGGGTTGCCACTATCATCCTAATAACAGGGTTTGTTTTCAGGAAAACAAGGTTTCAGGCCATGTACTAACTTGAAATTAGAGGCTGCCATTTTCCAACTGTGATAGAGAAATGCTTTTCATCATTTTGCCAACATGGTAGTAGTGTTGGCTGGGAGAGTGCGAGGAGTGGCGGCGGCTGCTTTAAAAGCAGTGAATTGAGACAATAGTCCAGCCAAGAAAGGCAGAGGGAGACAGAATCCTGGTGACATGTGTTAAGTTAATTAAGCAAGCAGGCCATTAGGCTGAGGTTGCTGTAAGGCTGTAGTGACCTGCAAAAGCAAATCCAAGTCTAAACCCGTGAATGCCTCAAGGCTACAGAATCAAAAGGCTAGGGACAACCAATCACAAACAGCCAACTGGGCTTTAAGTTGCAGCCAATCACATAATTTCCTTTCTTTGTTTCCATACTTTCTCTATGTAAGTCTTCCCCTGGACTCTTGTGGGGGGAGAGCTCTTTCCCACTTCTGGTTTGTCTTTGCCTGAATGAAATTGATTTTTGCTCAAGACTCTTTAACACTTTTAATATACCACATGGCTTGAGTCTCTTCATCTAGTTTTACTTGAAGAAAACCCTAGCTGAAATTTACCAATACCTATGCCCAAAATTTCCCTTTTTAAACAACTTTGAATTGAATTTTGTCTCTTTCATGCAAAGAGGGCTGCCTAATACAGAAACCTACTAATAAACACAAAGTGTTCTTTGCTTGCTATCTAAGCTCAGTTATCTCGTTTCTCTGAAGTTCATAGGATTCCAATAGTAGCAAAGCCCCTTTCCTAGTCTGTGACTTTGATTTATTCTCAGTAATATAACTAACCCGTAACTATGCCACCTCGTCTTGCTTATCTCCAGGGCTCGGGGGAGAAGCCACTGCTCAGGAAAAGCACTGGTGCAGGAAGAAGGGGCACAGCAGGGAATCTCTGCTTTAAATCAAGTATATAGTCTTCATCTGTGCCTTAAAACAACAGTATCACCTAGGTCTTTCTCCTCTCGAACATTTCTTCCAAATACGTAGGTGCTTCGGTAGAGTGTGCAAACTGCTAAGGGTCAATCAATAGGGAATAAAAACAGCCAACACCCTAAGTGGGAGTATGTGAATGATTTCCTAATAAGACCTGAGAGTTAAGTCAATGTAGCCAGAATATATTCTTGAACATGAAACTAAAAAAAAAAAAAACAAAAAAAAACAGAAGCAGCAACCTAATCATTTGAGTTAGAACTTGTGCTCTGAAGATATGATAAGCTTTGGAAAATGAATAAGGAATGGTCTTTCAGAACAAAAAAATTCAAACACATCAGGTCTGACCAGAGAAACTCCAGCTATTGTCAATATGACAAGAATTGTTTGAATGACATCGACATTACCTGGCAGCCAAGGAGAGTGGACCGGAATACAAATGTGCGAACAATGATGACTTCACTGTACTAGCCAGCGGGGATGGTAGACGCTGGTGAGTGAGCATGTGTACTGTGTGGTCATCACATTCAAAACGATTGAGCGAGTAGAACAATGAATCTGTGTAAAATTTTGCATTAGGCTTAAACATTTCTCTGTGGAAACTATAAAGATTCAGAAGGCTGCAGCTATAGGCACTGGTGACTGGCAGCTTCATCACGACAAAGCTCTGGCTCATGCATCACGTCTTGTGCAGTTTTTTTATGAAACATCAAACCACTCAGGAAACTCAGCCCCCCTACAGCCCACATTTGGCAGTCTGCAACTTCTGGCTTTTCCCAAAACTAAAATCACCTTTGAAAGGGAAGAGATTTCAGACCATAGGTGAGATTCAGGAAAATATGATGGGGCAGCCGATGGTCATTGGGAGAATTGTGTGAGGTCCTGTAATAGGGTGTAGCCAAGAGGGGGACCCCAAATAGAGATTTGTAATTGGGTCCAGAACTCAAGATGTCCAGGAAACATTAGAAAAATGTATAGGATGTCCTCCCCTCTCCCCGCCACAAGTTTGAGCTGGGGGATGCGACACATGGAGCAGGACCATGCAGAGCTATTTTGTATAGCCACAGCTTTGCAGCTAACCTCTGGCATGATCATTTAACATATCTATAACCTTTAACTGGTTTCATAAATATGTTAAATAGCTGTGGCCTTGCTTTGAGCCAGGGGGATGGAAGTGACTTCCACCCAAGATGTAACTGGGGGGTAGCTCCCCCTGGTTACAGTGCCTGCATGAGAGCTTGAAGAAGATTGGCTCCATGCAATGGGACCACACCTGCCCAGACTCATTATGGTAGCCCAGCAAAGCTGGAAGAATACAAGAATACTGGCAGGTATAACTGATTGTAGGAGGAGTTGGAAATGGGGCTAGGGAGGAAGATTGGCATGGGGATTTAAACCCAGACACAGCAGCCATGTGGGGGGAGAACCATGCAGCTTTGGCAAGAGTGAGGACCACGTGGCTTTCAGGTGCTTCCTTTTGCCACGTGGTTTAGGAAGCAGGAGAGACTTTGCCTGGAAGAAAAGGGGTGAAAGGACTCTTGCTGGTGGGCCATGAGAAGGTGACACATGGCTTTGGATTAACTGGAGATCGTGGCAGCGACACAGCTGATGGTGCCGGGAGCCCAAATCACGGACTTCTACTTCTTTTCCTGAGATACGGTACCCCAGATCAGGACACCAGAGGGAGAAGGAAGGACTATGTACATCTGTGGGTATCCTAAAGGACTTTAATATTTTAATGAAGACATTAAGTCACTACTCTAAGTCTATATAGCTTTAAATAAATATTTCCCTACCTTTTCATAAATCTCTGGCATTGAGAGACATCTTTCATCTGGCGGCAAGCATAGCAAACCTAGTGGTGGGTCCTTTCGGTAATAGTATATCACACACACCCCTTCGGTCTGTTCTGTAACAGTCCTAAAGTGTCTACTTTGAAGGGGACTGAGGCATCATTGTCCTATGAACAATGTTTCTTGTAGCTTGTATCTTCTTCAATAAACGTCTCTGGTTTTCATATTACATGGCTGGATATACCTTCTGGACAGACCTTGTGTATCCAAAGGAATTAAAATCAGTATCTCAGAGACATATCTGCACCTTCATTTATTATAGCATTATTCATGATAGCCAAGGTATAGAAACAATGGTTAGATGACAGTTTAGACATTTGAGAATTGGTAGTTTTTCCAAAGAAATTTTAAAAGGTGTGCCAGCCAAATGGTGTGCATGCAAATGGATTCGGAGAAGGAAGTCAGTTGACTGGTTATTACAGTCATTCAGGAGAGCAGTTATGAGCACTCCCATTAAGGCAAGTGCAGTGGGAAAAGGAAGGCAAATATTTATTCATTCATCCATCAACTCTTAAAAGGAAGTCCTCAAGAAATGCTTGTTAAATAAACCTTGGGAAAGACAATGGGGTCTGAGGCAGCTTCAGAGTATATGGCTCATTATCCTGCACAGAGTAATTACACCAAGAAAAACCATGTAGTGTTTAGAGCAGAAATATAATGTGTGGATTTCCACAAAACCCTCAAACTTTCCCTTTAGTCAATATATTCACCCTCTTCGCCTTCACAGTCGTTTTGTTATGTTCCCTAACAAGTTGCAGAGACGATGGCTTAAAGATAATTTTTTTTCAGGTGGCATATGGCTGGGAAGGAAAAAGACCTAACAGGGAAGGGACTAGAACATGGCCCTGCTTAGATCGTTTCCAGATTGAATGAGTCAGTTTTAAAATAATAAAGATACTATAAGAAGATAATTTCTTTTACAAGAAAACGAAAGTGAACCTTATTGCAATCACTACGTCACCTTTTAGCCACAGGTAAATAAAAGGAATGTCTGAGTCAGAGGGCCTCTGTTTAAGGAGAAAATTATCACAGGAAAAAGGAGCGTGGTCTTTGCTTTTTTATTGTGTAAGTAGGGCTGACAGATCTATCCTTGATGTGCTAATGTACTGCATATTGCTTATTAATTGGTCGTGGATGACATGACCAGTTTTAACATTTGGGATGTCACGTGGAAGACATAGCAGTTATCCCATCAGTGACTCCACAAATTATTCCATGAGTGACAGGAAGGTTGCTGTTTTAGGGAAAACCTATAGTAAAGGGAGAATTCTTGTCTTATTCTCCTGAACACCTGCTACGGGTGTCTAAAACCCCATCCATAGAGAGCCATCCCCTTTGGTTAAAAAAGAAGACAGCCCCTCTCCACGCTGCAGCTTCACAAAGTTCCTGAGAGCTAGTAAGTCAGTAAGCATTAAGTCATTAACACATGCTCATGCTAAACCATCAATCAATTCCTGACCGCCGAGCATAAAGTTCAATCCTGGGCCCTGCCTGCAAGGAGTTTACTTACACTGAACTGCAGAGAAGAAAAGGCATAGAAAGCTGGCTGTATAATTATATAAATCCCTTTATCAGGGAATCAAATACAGGGAACAATTACTAAAAGCTAAAAGGCTACTCAGAGCACGCTTTATTAACTCTTCCCTCTGTCATGGCTATCAGTTATTGCTTCTATCTGGAAAGACGCAGTAATGTCTCCCATCTAAAGAAACAAATAACAATAGTAACAAGTTCTCCGAAGGCACTCATATCTCTGTCATACCATGTCATTGTGACCTTACAACACTATTTTTTTTGAAAATGTAATCTTTGATTCCCTTTATTCCCCTTTCTCTCAAAATCACTCTAGTCAGACTATAAAGCCTCAACAGGCACCCCCAATATCCAGCACTAAGTCTAATTTTCAATGATACATAGTTTATTTGGTCTATCAGTGGTGTTTGGCACAATGATTACGCAAACTTTCTTGAAATATTTCCTTAATGTAGCTTCCCAGTAATGTCCTCTCTTGGTTTTCTTCTTAACTCGGTGTCTCTCTTCTTCATTTCCTTTTTTTAGATCCTCAAGGTCTACTAATAGTCCAAGGAGCGTATTTATATATATATATATTTATATATTTATATATATATTTATTTATATATATATATAAATATATATAAATATATATATATATATTTGACAATGTGTTTGTCACATCTGTGTTCTAGGCCATCTCAAGGGAGAATGTGAAAATGTGAAAAAAGAACTCCCAGATCAGTCAGCTTCCTTTAAGCAGCTTTCTAGATATCCTACACTCATAGTCTATTGGCCACAAATTAGTCACATGGCCACATCTAGCTGCAAAGAATGATGGGAAATGTATTATTCTAGTGTATATACAGCGTTATCCCAAATACGATTTGGTTTCTGTTACTAAAAAGGAGGGAAGGGCCCTGACTATTGTGGCTCAGTTGATTGGGCGTTGTTCCACAGAGTGAAAGGTCGCTGGTTCCATTCCCAGTCATGGCACATGCCTGGTTTTCAGGTGTGGTACAAGAGGCAACTGATTAATGTTTCCCTCCCTCTCTTCCCCACCCTCTAAAAACAAATAAATAGACTTCCAGCCAAGATGGAGGTGTAGGTAGATACACTTTGCCTCCTCACACAACCAAAAGAAGAACAATAACAAATTTAAAAACAAAAATCAACCAGAAAAGACAGGAAATCAAACTGTATGGAAGTCTAACAACCAAGGAGTTAAAGAAGAAACATTCATCCAAACTGGCAGGGAGGGTGGAGATGGGCAGCCGGGATGGAGAGGACTCACAGCAAGGCAGTTGCTGGAGGACTGGGGCTGGCGAGGTGGCAGCTGGTGGACTAGTCAGTCCCATACTTGCCTGTGGATAAACTGGGAGGAACAACTGGGGAGCAAGACAGACCGTGCAACCCAGGGTTCCAGCATGGAGAAGTAAAGCATCAAAACCTCTGACCATAAAAACCTGTGGGGGGTTGCAGCGATGACAGAAACTCCCAGCCTCACAAGAGAGTTCATTGGAGAGACCCACAGGGTCCTAGAATGTAAAGAAACCCACCCACTCAGGAATCAGCACCAAAAGGGCCCAATTTACTTGTGGGTAGTGGGGGAAGTGACTGAAAGCCGACCTAGAGCTGAGCAAGCTGCATTGCTCCCTCTCTGACCTCTCCCCCACATATTGCGCCACAGCACAGCAATGTGGGTTGCCCTGCCTGACAAATACCTAAGGCTCTGTCCCTTAAATCATAATAGGTACAATGAGAAAAAAATATGGCCCAAATGAAAGAATAAATCAAAGCTCCAAAAATAGAACTAAGCAATGAAGAGATAGCCAATCTATCGATGCAGAGTTCAAAACACGGCTAATCAGGATGCTCACAGAAATGGTTCAGTATGGTCGTAAAAGAGGAAGAAGTAAAGGCTATGTAAAGTAAAATAAAGGAAAATGTACAGGAAACCAACAGTAACAGGAAGGAAACCAGGACTCTAATCAACGATTTGGAGCAGAAGGAAGAAATAAAATATTCAACCAGAACAGAATGAAGAAATAAGAATTCAAAAAAGTGAGGAGAGGCTTAGGAACCTCCAGGGCAACTTTAAATGTTCCAACATCTGAATCATAGGGGTGTAAGAAGGAGAAGAGGAAGAGCAAGACATTGGAAAATTATTTAACAAATAATGAAGGAAAATTTCCCCAATCTGGCAAAAGAAGTAGACTTCCAGGAAGTCCAGGAAGCTCAGAGAGTCCAAAAGAAGTTGGACTCAAGGAAGCACACACCAAGGCACATCATAATTACATTACCCAAGATTAAGGATAAGGAGAGAATCTTACAAGCAACAAGAGGAAATGAGAGTTACCTACAAAGGAGTTCCCATAAGACTGTCAGCTGATTTCTCAAAAGAAACCTTGCAGGCAAGAAGGGGCTGGAAAGAACTATTCAGAGTCATGGAAGGCAAGGACCTACATCCAAGACTACTCTATCCAGCAAAGCTTTCATTTAGAATACAAGGACAGATGAAGTGCTTCCTAGATAAGGTCAAGTTAAAGGAGTTCATCATCACCAAGCCCTTATTATATGAAACGTTAGAGAGATTTATCCAGGAAAAAGAAGAAGATCAAAACTATGAACAGTAAAATGACAACAAACTCAGAACTATCAACAACTGAATCTAAAAAAAAAAACAAAACAAAACCAAAAACAAACTAAGCAAACAACTAGAACAGGAACAGAATCACAGAAATGGAGATCACATGAAGTGTTATCAGTGGGAGCGTGGAGGAGAATGAAGGAAAAGGTACAGGGAATAAGAGGCATAAATGGTAGGTACAAAATAGACAGAGGGAGGTTAAGAATAGTGTAGGAAATGGAGAAGCCAAAGAACTTATATGTACGACCCACGGACATGAACTGATGGGAAATGATGGTGGGGGCTGGGTACTGGGCAGAGGGGAATAAAGGGGAGAAAAAAATGGGACAACTGTAATAGCCTAATCAATAAAATATATTTTAAAAAAACCCAAATAAATGAAATTGCCCTGATTCGTGTAACTCAGTGGGTTGGGCATTGGACTGCAAACCTAAGGGTTGCAGTCGGTTTCCCAGTTAGAACACATGCCTGGGTTTTGGGCCAGGTCCCCCAGTTGGGGGCATGCAAGAGGCAACTGATAAATATGTCTCCCATCGATGTTTCTCTTCCTCACTTTCTCCTTTCCCTTCCCCTCTCCAAACATAAATAAACACAAAAGAAAAGAAATAAAATCTTTAAAAAACAAGAAAGGGGGGAAGAGTGGATATTGGTGGGCAATGGACATTCTTTGCCACACATACAGTGTGCTATTATAGATGTTCAGATGGGGGGCCATAAACCCACTTGAAAGGCCATAGAAAGATTCCAAGAGGAAGTGATTTCTGCACCAGTCCCAGGCTGCCCTGGTTTAGAATCACATGTGTGTGTATCTGTCTTCCCAGTGGACTGTGAGCCTTGAGAAAGCAGGCAATCTCTCCTTCTCATACTTGTAACCCCTGACTAGGGGAGCTTTTCACAGAGCAGATCCTCAGCCCATTTTTGGAGAATTGAGGTAAAAGTGATGAAGGTTTTGAAGAGGAAGAGGGGAAGATGTGTCAGCCCTGTCAGAACTTTCACTCTCTTTCATTTTCACAGAAAGACCTCAGGCTTTCTATTACACAGGAAGCTTGCATAAATAATTCTTTGGAAATGTATAATCTGCTCACCCATAAAAGGTCTTCTTACTAATGGCTGATTCACTGTTTAGTCATCTGAATGAGCAGACCTCCCCGCTTCCTACACTTCTACCCTCGCTCTCAGTCCAGAGGTTCAGTCTTGGCCCACTGCTCAGAAGAGAGGTCAACTTCTAAAGCAGCCTAGATCATAGGTTTTTCTGCAGGTAAGCAGCAGTGACTCAGGTGTGCAGGTATGATTTGCCATCCTTTCACAGAACACAGTTCTTAGGAAAGGTGTGACTCTAAAACCAACCTTTGGAAACATGTCATTACCATAACTGATTCCCAGATGAATCACATTAGCTATTTCAGGACTGATGAGGTTATCTGAAGTTGAACAGAGCAACGGCTACTTTAAAGATTCTAAAACCCAAACTAAGACAAATCCCAACAAGATGAGGAAATTTAAGAGAAGCTGCTAACACACCTTCTCTGATTTCATCCCATTTTTTGAAGTTGCTTTGAGATTATACCCAGAAAGATTACCTCTGTGGGATGACTACTGATTTACCCAGAAATGAAACCCAAGCTCTAACAGCTAGTTAGTTACCTTCCTGTTTGGCTTCAAATTCTGTTACTAAAACGAGACTGTCTATATGCATGTTTAATTACGGCAAAGCTGATGGACACTTGGCTGCCATGTCTAGACACTGGCTGAGAGAGGATCTGGCTGGAGACTAGATCCAGCTCAGGCCTACACCATATCTTAACCCTCTGAATTGCCTCTTCCCACTCTCCCATTCTGAGACAGGCTGATATAGGCACGCTGCCAGTTGCTACAAATCTGACCTGTCTACGTTATCTGTTGGGTGTGGACGAGAGAACGCAGACTGCACCCCCTTCAAATTCTGCTTGATAGATATGGAGAGACGTGTTGGAATGTGGACTTCCCAGGATCCCTAAGATGTGCTATTAAGTACTCTTCAACAGAAGAGCTTCCTAGAACTTTTTTTAATCTTAGGAAAACCAGATAAGTTTCCCCGTGACATTTCTGGTTTTTCCAGGTGATGATTTGCGAGGAAGCCACGAAGTCCAATTTACTGTTTACAGCAATAAGCTATCAGAGAGGGTGAATTGATAAGCTCCCAACTAAAGATAACCAGAAGCTTTCCATTCATCTCTTTGGCCTGAGAAGCACTTTAAGCATAGCATCTTAAGAAAGGAAGGAGGAAAACTGCCTTTGCAGACAGGGAAATGATCCTGTATTTAGTTATATCTCTAGAAGGCACAGGTTTTTGAACCTGAAATCCAGAACATCCAGTTGTTTGGGATGTTCAGTTCAGTGGCTAATGGAATATGGAAGCTAAGAGTCAAAGCATCACAGAGCTGTGACAGATCTAAGATTTCTAACCCAACACTCTTGTGTTAGAAATGATGAAACCAAGACATGGAGGGGTGAGGTCAGAGGTTTAAAACCTAGTCCCGGCGCAATGATGCTTTCACTAACGGAGCTGCAAGGTAAGGATATAGCACCTGTCTCTGCTTTTCACTGGATTACATCCGTTCAGTGTGGTCCACTAGCTTCTCAGGGTGAAATGAAATAATAGTGTTTAATAAATGCTAGATGGCTTAATGGAAAGAGTATGAGTTTAATCCTGGCTCTATTAATCTTTAGTAAATTGGACAAGGTACTTAAAACTCTCTGAGCCACAGCTTTTGCATCTATAAAACAGATATAACTCTCACCTTACAGCGTTGAGAATTCCAGATAATATATGAAAAGGATACAACATGGTGTTTGGCACTGCTTGTGCTCAATGAATTATTATTATTATTATTATTGTCATTATTAAATACTAGGAAAATAAATTGCAACTTGAAGTTGAGAGAGCAGCTCATTGAGTCATATCACTGCAGATAGTCGAACGACTCACTGCCAACTTTCTCGGTGAAATTTTTCTTTTCTGTTTTTAAGAAATCCTAGCTTTTCCTCCTGGAAGTTCATATTCAAGCCTCCACCTAAGCTCTTCAGTCCTTCAAAGAAGTACCCCTCAAACCTTCCCGTCCTGAATTACGCTGTGTTCTTGGACACACTTTCATCCCGCATACATTTGTCGTGTTCCGAATGTCTCTGGGGTTGCCCTGGTTTTTAATATTCATTTCCAACTTGCAGCAGAATGTTTAAACTGAGAGGTTACAAGCTAAAAGGGGGGAAGAGGCTGGGTCATGTTAGGCTTCAAAGCTTCCTATAATGTGGTCTCAAATTACTAGTCAAACCTTGTATTTTTCTTATTTATAAAACAGGATCTTTATACCTGTCTCACACCTTTGTTGTGAGAGCTACGGGAACCCATGCATGTAAAAACATGACGCTTGCAATATATCAGGTGTTTAGTACATGTGATTATTTTTCATTTCCCAGGATGTCCCATCATCAGCCTTAGAGTCTTGCCAGGCTGATGAGCTCATCCTGCTTTGGACACGGAAACATCTTTGTCTCTTTTCCCTGTTTTCATCTCAGGTAGTTCTCCTTACCCTCTTCTCCTTAGTTTTAACCACTTAATTACATGCAGGTGTCGCAAAGAGTAAGGGGCCGTGTGTTATTATCTTTTTATTACTGGCTCTATGCCTCCATGTAAACGGAGCTGCTGAAATCTTTTGAGGAACAGGAGGCGGTCCCAGAGAGGATGCACTTGGCCACTCATAGTTATTTCTGTAACTCCAGCACTGGGAGAAGAGCCTGGCATATGGTAGGCACTCAAGATGTATTAGGAGTCAGGCATGTGGCTCTCAAATGTGAATTTAAAATCTAAACTTGTCTTACCTTTGAACTTCAGGCAAGTTACCAAATAGCTCTATTTCCTCATTTGGAAAATGGAGAGAACAGTAACATTTTCCCACATATTCTGTTGAGAATAAAACATAAATTACATATATGAAGTGTTCAATGCATTTTACATATTTATTGACAGTTATAACTAAATAGCTATTAAAATATCATTGGTGATAAGATCATTGACAAAAAATGCACAAGTGGTTTCATATTATATAACCTGGACATACCCAGTATCTCACACCAGTTAACAGGACAGAGGGTTCTGGAACCAAGTCTTCCAGCCACACAAACAATGCTTCTTAAGCTCTAATATAGTAGTTTACCTAGTATGTGTATGTATGTACACACACACTGTGAGAGACTGAGTCCACTCTGTATTCTGTGTTGTGGTAAGACATGTACTAACCTTTCCTCTTCAGTTATCACAGTGACTGTGTATGTTGGCGGTTACAGGTCTACAATACCTTCCTTACCTGCAATTTCAAAGTCAAAGAAGCTGAGAACCGGTGTTTCACAGTTCATTGGATGACTTGACTTGAGGCCTTTTGGAGAAAGAGATAGGACTTGAAATGACATAGGCTATTTATATTTATAGGCCTTATTCCACTTAGTATAAACATCTACATAATTCACTAGACAAATTTAATATTTTTATAATAGAGTACCACCCTATATCTCCTGTGAATGTTAATGTAATGTATAATGTTTGCACTGCATTGCCTTTTATCATTCAACACTTCTACATGCTATCTTTTTAAGGCAATGGAAATGTTTATAACTAGATTTTGGTGGCAGTTGTACAACTTTGTAAATGTACTGAAAATCATTGAATTATACACTTAGATCAATGTTATGGTATATAGAGTATATCTACCTTAATAAAACTATCTTCAAAGGGCCACTAAAATATATAATTAGTAGGAATAATAAAAGCGATAAAGTACGCCTGTAACTTTTAAATTTAACATTGCCACTGACTGTGCTGTTTGGTGTTTTTGACTGAAGCTGGACTCAGCTGATAAAAGTCCTGTCCACACAGGGCTTGAATCCTTAATGACATATTACGGAGTCCTGGAATATGTTTTCACAAAAGAGAGAGAAAGCCATGAAAAAAAAGGACTCAAAAAGAATAGGAAGGAAGTTCATGAAAAATTAATGAAATTGAAAATGTCCAAATATCACCTTTTTTATAATTTTTCCTGAATAACCCCATTCCATTAGAATTTATTTTTCCCTCTGTGCTTCCATAGAATTTTATGACCCTACAATGAAACTTAATAGTGGACTGTAGTCATCCGCATCCGTGATACAGAGTAAGCCCATCAACAGCGATGATAATTTTATTCCATTGTGTATTTTTACTCACGGTGTGTCAAAAAGAAGAAACACTTAAACAGGGGTCTAATGAATATCTGATTATACAGAATATCTTCCTCAATAAGTTTATGCCTAAAAAATATTTTTCTTCTAAATTCTAAAACACATTTGAGCCTGAGTTTTGATTAAGAATTATAGGTCACTATTATCACAACAGTTTTACAAAAAGAGAAACTAATGGTTGGAATTGTTAAGTTACTTGCTCAAGAAGACACAGCTATTTAATGATAGAGCTGGTATTCCAATCCATGTCTGGCAAACTTAGAATTAAAATCTCTGCTTCTCTTGAAGGTATTTACAGTTGTGGGTAGGATATTAACAAATAAAAAATCTTGAGTTAAAAAACGAACTCTCCTGTGACATATCAATGTTACAGAGATGAAAAAGCATCTAACAAATTAAAAACTTCCTTTAATTTTTTGAATTAGAACGTTAATCAACCTACTTTCTTGTCTTCAGAACCTACCTGCTCTATCAAAATGCTCAAAAATATTCAGCCTTTTCTTTCTCTACTCTTTTCAAACATAACTATTACCTGAGCTAAACTCAATAGCCAGAATTAGATAAGCTGGTAAAGAAAACAAAAATGAAAATATTAACCACCAGTTGTGTTTTCTATTATCATTATTATTATTATTATTAAAGTTTTTAACCAAAAATTTGTCTCCCAAAGCTCATCTTCTGCTGATATAATTGGATCCCTTACCGTGATGTGAGACCACAGGATGACCTGTCGAATTTGAAAAGCAATAAATACAGTGCAGTCCAGTTTCCTGGGAAAGATCAAATGTTTTGAGTTTGACTTCCTCTCTATCCCTAAAAAACATTTCAGAAGGAAAAGACTGATGAATTCCTCATTGGTCTTTTTCCTTTGTATGTTTTGTTAGTTTTTTTTAAGCAGGCTGTGAAAAGTTGTTGTTCATTAATGAAACTCAGAAAGTAGTCAAATGCCTTTGAAGTTGAAGACGGCATCTGTTTCACTGTCCAAAGAGAGTAGAGAAATTAACATCTCCATCACATGGGTTTCAAAGTGATTCAAGCATTGCCACCCAGAAAGCTGCAGGTGCAAGGATACAGCTAGCTTTGTTTTATGAAGCATATTCACGTGTGTGAGTGTGTGTGTGCGCACTCACACAC